>JAQQPU010002680.1:19058-39395 GCA_029168905.1 Artemia sp. Kazakhstan ARC1039
AAAAAATGCAACAGAAATGATTTTTATGCCATGTTATAGAGAAAAAAAAGCTCAACAGCATATCCAAAGTTGCACATTCTAGGTCGACGCAAAACTAGTTTTTTTTTTGCTTTTCGTGTCAATTTTTTTAGTTTTTTTCTAAAAAAATGAACTGTCGGTAAATGTTCGTTTTTCTGTATATGAAATACCGTCCCCATGTAAAATGAACAGCTGAACCCGAAAATGAAAACAAATTTTATGTACAATATACCAGAAAAAGTTTCATAATCATCAATATGTGATTTTACCCTTCGCATTGTTTTGACCTCTTTTTCAACCTACTTTCAGAAGGCAACTATTCTGACATAAAATGATGAGCTGAGCCCAAAAATCTAATTAGTCTGATGTAATGTATACTAGAAAACCCGTTTCATATTCATCATTATGCACTTTTTTATTTTCATTTGACATGCTTCTTTTAGCACTTATTGTTCACAAATCGTCGATTATTGAAAATAAAGTTAAAATAAGTGGGCTGATAAATTATGGTTGGCTCGTTTAGAAGACCAGGTAACGCACAAGAGGCAGCTACACCACTTTCATTACCGTTGTATGCAATAAATTATGTCAACGTTTCGTCCCACGCTTTGTCCAAGTGATTTCTCGGATAAGGCCGTAAGCTAAAAAATCACAATTGAAAATTACTCCGAGTAATCATTTATTAAGTCAAGTTAATGCCCGTGTTTGATATCTTGCCATCTATAAATACAAAAAAGTTATTCGATAAAAAAGTCCGCCACCTACTAAGCTGCTTTAGTTACAGAACCTCGAAACTGTGGTTCTAATACTCCGATATGGTATCCGTACTGCGAAATTTCTTAAGAGCCTAACGATCTGGGTTATGGGATCTCCACTTAAAATCAGCCTCTGATGTGCTACCTTATCTGGCGGCATCTGAGCACAACAATTACACAAAACCCTGCCAGCTTTACTTCCAGCGAATGGTCAAGCTCCAAGAAACCCATCCTGCTGTTTATCAAGCCTTCCAGAAAGGGATGCATGTGATCAGACGTTCTGATAGATTCTGGGCCTGGCTCTCCACGGGTCTTGTCACTAAGCAGGAGCTCATGCGTTGTCTCAAAATGGCTGGTGGCCTTACCAATGAAAGTGGTATAACATAGGTTTTAAGGTCTTTAAGGGTTCTGTCTCGACCAGTCTGCTCTGCACTAAATTGTCTGATGGAGGGCATGTCACAGGATTTCTTTGAAACCCGTCAACAACAGAAGGAAACGTCCAAGCCGTGGCAGCTAAAAGACAGTAAAGACACACAGACCGTTATCGATTTCCTAGAAAAAGGATCACCTTTTAATAGGGATCTTCGACTAAGAAACATCATCAACGGTCTGACAGCCTACGAATCTGCCAACGTTGATTCTTCTAGAGATTGAGGCCTAACAATCATTGACTCCATGTCTGGAAAGCTGGTCGCTGATTTTGTGTTTCGACGAAAAAAACAGGCAGTTCAAATTACTACAAAGCACAATCTAGGTGGAGATTGGAAAAGACTGGACTTCACTCTCCTTTTTCAGGGGTTCATCACGCTAGCAAAGAGGATCAATCCCACGGAATCTGAGTACTTTTAACACAAACTATGTTCCTACTCGGCATCACTTTTTGACAGTTCTTACATGCTCTTGTCTCCGAACAAGCCAGAGTTTGCCAAGACTATAGCACTGGCTTGCAATCTTGAGGAGCGCTCTACTCTCCTTCACAAAGGCATTCGATATATCATCGACGGTGGAGCTCTTCTCCACAGAATTCCATGTGCCAAAAACAGACGGTACTCCGAAACTCTTGATCATTATGCTACTAACGTGACCCAACAGTATCTATCTGCCACTATTGTGTTCGACGGCTGCGATGCCACAGCTACAAAAAAGGATATGGCCCAGTCGAAGAGAAGTCGTATAATTGGCCATGACATTTTCTTCACAGCAAATATGCAGCTGAAAGTAAAAAACGATGAGTTCTTGTCTTACAAGAAAAACAAGGCCAGGTTTATCTGCACGTTGGCTCTTTATCTCTGATCAAACAGCTTCGTCGTAGTCCAGGCACCAGGTGATTTACATGTCCCAATTGTGCAAGCTGCTGTTGATTCTTTCCGGTATTACGACACTGCCATCAATGGAGATGATACTGATATTTTGGCTCTATTGTGTCATCATGGTGGCCTATCAAGCAAGAAACCATTCTTTCAACCTGAGCCAAAGTCGAACAAAGCTCCCAGAATGTGGAATATTCACTAATTGAAAGAGAAGCTGGGCCAAGAGACATGCCATCTGATTCTTTTTGCTCACGCAATCTTAGGCAGTGACTACTTCACGGATCCACAGTGTGGGAAAAGGCTTTGCTCTGAAGAAGCTAATGGCAGATGCCGATTTTCGTGCATCAGCTGCAATTTTCATGCTGAAGTAAGCTTCGAAGGAGGAAGTAAAGATTACTGGAGAAGACGCTCTACTCATCATATATGGCTCATCAAAAGGGGAAAATCTGAATGAACTCCGCAGGGAAGTTTTAAAAAGAAGGTGACTACTGCGAGCACGTTCGTCCACCCAGAACAGTTACCATCAACTTCTGATGCGGCTAATTTTCACAGTTACAGGGTTTTCTACCAAGTTCAGGTATGGAGTGGAGATCCTGATTCTGAACTTAAATCCGAGGAATAGGGTTGGAAACATAAAGATGACTTCTTGTTTCCATTGACTACTGACGTCCAACCAGTCCCTCGTCTACTTCTGAAAATCGTTAAGTGCTCCTGTCAACCGGAATGTAGCTAAAAGAGATGTAGCTGCTTTAAAAACGGCTTAGCTTGTACTGCAGCGTGTAAAACGTGCAAAGAAGCAGCATGTTCTAACTCTCCAAGAATCGAAAGCTATAACGATGAGGAGAACGTCGAAGCTTAGATATCTAAATTAAAAGAATAAGTTGTGAATACTAATCGGAGTTTGATTCTGTTTTTCAACTGTTCATGAAGTTGATTCGATAATTTTATCAGTTGTGAAGACTAGTCAGTGTGTTGATAATAGTTTGTTCTAAGAGGGATTTTAAATGTGGGCTGCTGAAAACTAGTTTCATAGATGATTTCCCTTTTCTAATATTTTTAATGTTTTAATAAACATCTTGCAATCACTTTTTTAGGCCGACCGATTAGGTGACGGAGCCAGCGACGATCAGATTCAGGCTGATTATTAGAGCTCAAAACCGACAATTTAGCCAGCAAAAGATGGTCTGGCAAAAAAACTGGGGGTCACGACGAGAAGCGCAAAAATCTCATATTGATGATTATGAAACATTTTTATATACCGTACACTAAATTTGACAACATTTTCGCACTCATCTCGTTTTTTTTTACATCAGAATAATAATTCAGTTAAGGAAAGTGAGAAAATTGACAGGATACGTAAAAAAAGAACTAGTTTTGCGTCGACCTAGAATATGCAACTCTGGATATGTTGTTCAGCTTTTTTCCCTCTACAAAATGATGTAAAAATCATATCTGTTGCAATTTGTTGTTACTAACAATCGACAAACTGGTGGACAATAAGTGCTAAAAGAAACATGTCAAATGAAAATAAAAGTGCATATTGATGAATATGAAACGGGTTTTCTAGTAGACATTACATCAGGTTAATTTTATGGCTGGGCTCATCTTATCATTTTATGTCAGAATAGTTGCTTTCTGATAGCACGGTGAAAAAGAGCGATGAGAAGTACGGTCACAACGATGAGAAGGGTAAAATAACAAAATCATCCTAGGGCAATATTCCCTGGAAAATCATTATAGTTATTATTCTCCTCTCCTTATCTTTACATGATTTTTATTATTATTAATATTATTTTTCTTTAGTTTCTGATCGTTTTCAAATCGTATTTGACATCTCCCCCACCCCATGTGGAAAGTCCCCACTCCAAATTCTTCCCTTCAAGAACTCCCACATCGAAAATTCCACCCGTGGAAAGTCCCCATACCAATTTTTTTTTCCCGTCAAAAATTCCCCGGGAACAGTTTTTTCACATGTAAAGTAGAGCAGCAGAAGAGAAAGTAACACAATTAAAAGAATTCCTCCTCTAAAGAAAAATTTGATAAAACTTAGTTTCTTTGCTAATATTTATTTTTAGTTTATTCGCGCCTGTTGTGGGGGAGGGAGGCTTTAGAATCACTATTTTCCCCAGTAAGTGGAGAATACCTTTTTAATGATTTTATTCTGAAGAAATCCTCGACTAATCTCATTTTCTTTCTTCTCAGTTATCAGCCCTCTGAAATCTTTAACTCAAGCCCCCAACCCGTTACCGGCAAATGCTTCGATAGCCAGAATAAGCAAATCTATTTCGATCTGCTACTGCTTCTTTCGAGTCAAAATTTGGTGTTATCTTGGCCCCCAACACGCCTTGAAAATTTAAGATACATCTCCCTTGTAACGGCTAACCGTTACTGAGATAGCGCAGATATTCTATTTCGATAAGTTGTGTAAATGTAGTGTCCTTTGATTGTATCAGTATTCATCGTTATTGAATTCTAGTAATCCACGGGCTTATAGTGCCAAACTTTAAGGCTTTTAAAATAAAAAATTTAACTATAACTTCTGAATGAATAATTTCCGTCCTAAGTTTCCAAGCCCAAGTCTTTGACATGAAGAAGACGAAAAAAAACCACACAAAAGGCATATAACTCTACTGAGACTGTTCCAGCCAAGGAACTGTAAGGTTCCTTTATAGGGTTTTCGGATAAGGCGGTTCTAACATTTTGGACTATTGCTTTTGTTACTATGGGACGTGTTCGTGTCTTACTAGGTAGCGCCAGGATTCAGAATTTGTTCTTTACTATAATTTTATATAATATTGAATAAGGGTTTCGAACATGCTGATTCCAATGGTGCCTTTTAATTTCGATTGATTTTAGTTTTTTTTTTTTTTAAATCACCATAGTTATCTGTTTGTTACGAGGGATGCTTTTTTAAGTAAGGTCTGTTTGAACACAAGTACACAACGAAAGGTTATATCAAATAAGTGATTTTTTTCAGAAAGTACATACTTTACTGTATTTTTGGCATAGTTGCCAAGTTTCTTCAAACACATATCATACCTCTCAACTCATTTTATAGTAAACTCTTCATAAAAACTTGCCACTGGCTCCAACAACAAAGAGTTCACTGCCGTTTTTACGTCGTCGTCATCATTGTAACGGTTGCCACTGAGGTGGTAACCGGTTGGACTGGAGATGAAACGTGGATTTCGTATATCCTGCCCAAATCAAAGCAACAAAACATGAAATGGAAACACACACACACTTCCCTGTGAAATTGAAGTCCAAACAGACTCTCTCACAGCGCAAAGCCATGGCGTAAACGTTTTGGAATAGGCATGTTGTTTTTTGGTCGACTTCATGCAACGAGGAACCGCTGTCAATGCAGGAGCATACTCCCAAACCCTCAGAAAGCTCTGCAGAGAGATTTAAAAAATTTGGCATGCTGACAAAGGGAATTGTCCTTTTTAATGACATTGAAAGACCTCACACTGCAGGTCAGCCCCACAATTTGTTGGACAGTTTTGGCAGGGAAGTTTTAGACCACCCACCCTACAGTCCTGATCTTGCTCCGAGTGGCTACAATCTGTATCTCCACCTCAGGCAACACCTCAATGGCAACTGTTACAATGATAATGATGACGTAAAAACAACAGTGAATTCTTGCTTATCGGAGCAGGCGGCAAGTTTTTACGAATAGGTCACTTCAAAATTATTTTAGAGGTATGAGAAGTGTTTGAACAAACTTGGCAACCATATGGTTAAATAGAAAAAAGCATGTACTTTCTGTAAACATATTTGCTTTTTTTTAAATAATCTTTCGTTGTGTACTTACTTCAAACGGGCCTTACTTAAAAAACACCACTCGTATAAACTCTTATTTTTTTTACATTAGCCGAAATAATAGTTAAAATTCCTGAGTCAGTGTCAAATGACGATTTTTTCTCATTTGCCAGCCTTTTCCTTCAAAACACATTTTTTTTTACTTTTGGCACTGTGGTTATTATGGGATGTGGTTCATCTCTTACTAGGTTGCAATCACAGCTGAAACCCTGATCATCCTCTGGGTTTCTTCTTCACTACATTTCTCCCCACACTTCATAGCGCATACTATTCCAGCAGCATAAAAATGAAAACTGGTCTTATCGCTGATACCATGAAGTAAGAGTTGGAACGGAACTCTACATTTATTCGATTCCAATGGTACATTCGACACCATTTTTATTGGGGACATTTCAAGTGCATTTGAACATTAGGAGATCCAATTAGGCATGAAATAGGGAGATGCTCGGCATTTATTTTTTCCTCATCAACAAAAACCTCGGATTTAATTACACCTTCCTTAGACACGCTAATGTGATGAAGGTTGGATTTAATAGAGCCACGATTATGAATTTAAATATAAGCCACATTCTTAACAGCGATATGATAAACACTTGACAGAGAATCAAGGAAAAGTTCACGGCAATCGGAATAGGTCATTATGTCAGTATTCATATCTCCGGCTAGTAACCAATTAACAATTTTATCTGCAAATTTAATGAAGAAAGATTTCAGTTTATGTCAAGTTTTGGCAAAAGAAGTAAATAACTGAGTAATTGGATGGTTGCGTGGGAGATACACATTTAATTAAGCCATATTATTAAACTGGATTGCTAGAATATTAGCATCAGAGTAGATTCGCACAGGCTGACATCACGACCGAATGAACATAGTGGTGCCACCGGAAGAATTTTTCAATGTTTTTTTTTTTAAATATACAAAAAGAAAGGTGTCTTGGTTGTAGCAGCAGCTCCAACCTAGTAAGAGAAGATCACGTCCCATATTTCCCTCGGAGATAATTCTATTTATATGAAAAGACTTTAGATTGCGTAAAGAGCAAAAATCATGTAATTGCAAAAATATTTGTATATATTTTACACAACAATTCAAAAACTTTAAAAAAACCAAAAGTTTTATGCTTAGTTGAAATCATTGTTAGGAAAACGTCATTACCGAATTTCTTTTCTTACAAGCAAAAGCAATGTCTTTTTTAGACATGAAAAAGAGTTTAAAAAGTTTTTAACTTCAGTTCAGAATCGCTAAAATTATTATGTAAACTCCAAAAATTTTATACTGTGCCTGAGCAATAATTTTATGTTTTAATTCAAACTATAAAAATATCTCAAAATTTTAAAACTAGTTTGGATTTTTGTTAGATAAAATCCACTCTCAACGTGATTAGGCTAACAGGTTTGAACGCGATCAGTTATATAATGTCAGTAGGAAGGCCCAAAACGAAAATTTTCAATCATTACAAATGATGATTTGATATTTTTACAAGGGATTACAACAATTCAAAAACCTTAAAAGAGAAAACCAAAAGTTTCAAGCTTAGTACACAGCTTTGTTAAAAACTGGACTAGCTTTAATAATCAAATATCTTTAAAAATACTGCAGTATGAAAAGAAATTAAATTGCGTATAGAGCAAAAAACCAGTAATTGCAAAAATATTCGCTTATATTTTAACAAGGGATTACAACAATTTAAAAAAGAAATCCTTTTTGAAAGCAGCCACTTATATAATGTCAGTAGGAAGGCCCAAAAAACGAAAGTTTGCAATTATTACAAATGATGATTTTCAATTTTGACAAGGGCTTACAACAATTCAAAAACCTAAAAAAAAAAAAAAAAAAAAAAAAAAAAAAAAAAAAAAAAAAAAAAAATGAATATTAGAAGAAATCGCAGATAGAAATCGGACTTGCTTTTAATAATCAAATATCTTTGAAAAGATAGAGTAAAAAAAGACATCAAATTGCGTAAAGAGCAAAAAACTGATAATTGCAAAAATATGTGTATATATTTTAACAAGAGATTACAGCAATTCAAAAACCTTAAAAAAGAAAATCAAAAGTTTGAAGCTTAGTAGATATTAAATAAAAAAAAAAAAAAAAAAACCTTTTTTGCCATCTTCTGGCAAAAAATGCAAAATTCCACATTTTTGTAGATAGGAGCTTGAAACCTCTACAGTATGGTTCTCTGATACGGTGAATATGATGGTGTGAATTTCATTAAGGTTCTATAACTTTTAGGGGGTCTTTCCCCCTTTTTTCGAAAATCAGCCAAATTTTCTCAGGCGCGTAACTTTTGATGGGTAAGATCAAACTTGTTGAAACTTATATATTTGAAATCAGAATTAAAATCTGATTCTTTTGATGTATCTATTGGTACCAAAATTTCGTTTTTAAGAGTTTCGGTTACCATTGAGCCGGGTCGCTCCTTACTTACAGTTCGTTACCACGAACTGTTTGATCGTTGTTAGAAATCGGACTTGCTTTAATAATCAAATATCTTTGAAAAGACCGCAATATGAAAAGACAGCAAACTGACTCAAATTGTCAGCAGTTAGAAGACAAGCGACAAATAGAAGCCTACCGTGTGCCGAGTGCGGGGACCGGTGGCGAAGCCACCGGGCTCCCGGTACTATACATATAAATATATATATACCATCTTTATAATTGAGCAATAATTGTATATTTATTTATTCATTTTTTTTTAAACGCCTGCATATTTCTTTTGGAAAATTTGTATCCTGGGATATTCTCGCCTGAAATAACGATTTAGATAGGTCAGAAGTTTGAGAAAATTCATTAAGCGCCTTAATTTTGGAAAAAAAACATTCATTCAGTGACGCCATTTTTGTATACGTCATTGCAGTAATTGTAATGACGTCGTCACACTTATTTGAAAAAATTGACGAATTTCATGCATGGAAAAGCTTACATTAAACTGCTTAAAGAGCAACAAAGTGGTAATTGCAAAAATATTTGCATATATTTTGACAAGGGATTACAACAATCAAAACCTTAAAAAAGAAAACCAAAAGTTTGAAGCTTAGTAGAAATCGCCGTCTAAAATAGTAGATACCCATAAATATAGCCTCTTAAATGGTAGGTGAGAATAAATTTAAGTAAAAGCAGGATTTATGATAATGCCAATATAATCGAAGTGCGTTATAATAAGTATAAGCTAACCTTAAATTTAAGAGAAATCGGAACTTCTTGGGAGGGTTTAAAAAGGGAGGATTTGAACAGATTAGTTATATCACGTTAGCTGTTTAGCATCAGCAAACATAATGGCCTGATTAAAATGTAATTAATTATATTAATTGCACTAAAATTAGCAAAAGACTAAAACACTAATAGAGAAAAGTCAGTTAACACAATATTAAATTCGGTAAAAGAAGAGTTTTGGAATAAGAATAAAGGATAGTACGAATGAATTAAGTATAGATCAACCAGAATAATACTGTAAAAAACAGTAATCACAGTAAAACGAGTAACAGAATAAAGGAGTAATTGTGTAAAACCAGTAATTAAAATACTAAAAGTATAAAACAAAGGTTTCGGAATAAGACTGAATTAGTAAGGGTACCTGTATAGCGTCAGCGTGAGTTTGGACAAACAGTTTGCTCTTGACAAGGCCGCCACACATCACTATCTCAGTAATATTATAACCCCCACTTGTCAGTGACTCAATTATGTGACGGGTTCCATACTAAAAATGTTCGAATCGTTACTTAAATTTACGGTGAAACAATTGCATTGATTATGTGCTTTTCTGTAATACATAGTTTGCGAATTCGACAATGAACTTTGTCTAACCTAAATCAAAACATATAAATAATGAGTTTTTGGAGCTTTATGTCAGTAGCGTTAATTCAAAAAAAAAATGTGGGGCTGGAGGAGAGCGTGGGCGAAATATATTTTCTGAAAAGTCAGGGGGAGGACCATTCTGCTGGTTTTAACATTTTATTTCAACGAAAATACCTAAAAGAAAGTAATTTTGAAATATAGGGAGGAGGGGGAGGAACCCCACTGACTTTCTACCTTAAGTGCTTGCTTTAAATAACCATGCTATAAAATTAAGGATACTTTAATAAATGCTTAAACAAAAACAAAAAACTACTTGCGGCCGGGATATTTAGGATGGCATTTTATATGTAATTTTTTTTAGAACCCGTTTCATGCAAAACAAGTCATTTCTAGTTTACAAGTTTAAAACCAGTTACCTTTCGAATTTTTTCCAAAATTTCGCAGAGACGTATAAATTAGGCGGACAATTTAAAAATAGAACCTCAAATATGAAGGACCTCAAATAATATCATTTAAAACTTAAAAATAAATACAGTATAGAAGTAGAATTTAAAGCTGTAAAACATAATAAGAAATTTGTTCACATAAGTAGAAATTCGCAAATTTTCATTCTTCAATTTTGAGAATTTCCTGCTCAGACTTCACCGAAAATTTTCTCTTCCAAAGTTCAAATAGCCAGAAAATTTCCCTAAAATCTATTGAAAACTATTTTCTGCTAGCTCGCAGAAACACAAGTGTCGACAAATTTACTATGAGCAATTTTTTATTAGTGCAGTATAGTCACCATTAGCGCTTTTTCCCCCCGAGGTTTCTATTTAAAAAGTTCTATTTATAATCTAAGATAATCTATTATTTATCCTCGTTGTTACCAGGAAAAAAACCCTGGTAATAATTAATCTTTTTAATTATTTACAACTATCTTCCGTCTAAAATGGCAGATAACAATAAATTTAACCCTCTAAAGTGCTTATAATGAACAATGCGGGGTACCTTTACTTTTAACGAGGGGCTATATTACAAAACTCAATTATCATTAATGCTTTTAATTATTTGGTGTTCCCTTCAGTCTAAAATAGTACATAACAATAAAATTTTACACATAAAAGGCTTATAATGCATAAAGGGGGCTACCTCTAGCATTAACGAGGGCTGTGTTCCAGAATTCAATTATCATTAATAACTTACTATTGTCTTCAGCCTAAAAAGGCAGATAACAGCGAATTCGGCCACTAAAATAAATATAACTTACAAAAAGGGCTTTCTTTATTTTTAATGAGAACTGCATTCCAGAGCTCAATTATGATTAATGCTTATTAATTATTTACCATTTATTGTTGTCTACTAAAATAGTAGACAACGATAAAGTTTGACCCTAAAATATACATAATGCGCGGAGGGCGTATCTCTACTTGTAACTCGGACTGTGTTCCAGAACTCAATTATCATTAATGTTTATTAATTATTTTCTATTTTCTTCAATCTATCTCTACTTGTAACTCGGACTGTGTTCCAGAACTCAATTATCATTAATGTTTATTAATTATTTTCTATTTTCTTCAATCTAAAATGGCAGATGACAATCAATTCAGCTCCTAAACTGCTTACAATGTATAAAGGAGGCTATCTCTACTTTTAGCAAGGGTTGTATTCCAGAACTCTTTGACTTGATCTTCATTACAATTGGTGATTTCAACTTAGATCCTTCGGCGGTAGCCCCACTCTCAACCAGTGACCATGCAACAGTTATATTACGACCAAAGTCAGCAATGAAACCTAAAAACCAACCCAGTTCCCCTACCGTCCATTTACAGAAGAAGGTATAATTAGCTACAGAGAATGGCTCAACTCAGTATGCTGGTTCTGCATTTTCGAAAACAAAGACGCAAACAGCATGGCCGAACTCCTGTATGAACAAACGATTTGAGAGTACGAACGATTCTTCCCTGTACTCCGATAATTAAAGCAGCTATGGCAGAGGGAGACATGCTTTATGAGACAAAGCCACACTCTGACGAATATAAATGGAATAGAAACATACTAGCCAGACTACTAAAGCAAGCCAGGCGTTTGTATAAACCCCAAATTTCCGGTAAGTTGTCTGCCAGTGACCCAAGGGAGTTCCACACAACTGTACGAAAACTAATGGGACATCAGAAATCTAAATCAACCCTGGGGGACTATCAAGGAGAGAACATAAGCGCAGAAACTATTAATGCACACTTTTCAAACACTAACCGCCAACAGCCTCCCCTCAAGACTTTACCACAGAATGATCCAATCGAAACCATCCCTATCATCACAGTTTCCCAGGTCCAAGAAAAACTCGAAAACCTAGACATTAGGAAAGCCTCGTACCCTGGTGAAATTCCTATAAGGCTGATACATGCATGCTCCCCCTTATTGGCTACACCATTGGGAATGGTGTATAACCAGTGCCTACTAGAAGGCATTTTCACAGATAAGTTCAAAAAGGCATTTATCACACAAATTCCAAACAAAAGTAATCACCAACCTCACCATCCAATCTCAGGCCAATTTCAAAGACGCCCATCATTTCAAAAGTCTTCGAAGATTTTATTTTACAGTGAATACTAGCAGAAATAGAACACAGAATCGATCCTATGTAGTTCGGTTTTCGTCGAGAACACAGCACAACACATTATTTGTTCAAGTTACTTCATGATCTAAAAGAACACCTAGAAAATCCTGAGGCCCTTGCTGAAATAATCATTTCTGATTTCGTGAAAGCTTTCGATCTGCTTCATCATGAGACTGTAATCAACGAGCCCCGTACCCTGGAAGTCTTGCAGTTTTTCTTATGTACCATCAGAAGTTTCCCTCTGGTCGTCAACAGTACATACAACTCGAAAAATGGGAAACATCCAACTTCCAAGACATCACGTGTGGAGCGGCACAAGGAAGCAAGTTAGATCCCATCTTATTTGTGATGGTCATCAACCGATTGATGACACAACACAGAGGTATAAATTTGCAGATATTTCGCTAAGCCTGCTCAACTTCCTGTCACAAACACCCAGTCAACTCATACCTCTGGTTGCAGAGCTTCAACATCAAGCTGATCAGGTGAAGCTCCAGGTAAACTTCGAGAACACATAAAGAGGGCTGCCCGGTCTTTTAACAAGGACTGCATTCCAGAACACAATTATCATTAATACTTATTAACTATTTTCTCTTTCTTCAGTCTAAAATAATAGATAACAACTAATTTGGCCCCTAAATTGCTCTTAATGCAGAAGTGGGGGCTAACTCTAATTTTGACGAGGGCTGCATTCCAGAAGTAAATTAATATTAACAATTATTAATAGATTTGTTCAGTCTAAAACGTCAGATAATAATAAATTCAGCTTCTAGAGTGCTTTGGCAACGAAAACAATCTATAATGTTTTTGTATCCATTATTTTGGAATGGTACAATAACCACTTAATAGACTATCATTAGTACTTATTGAGATCTGGAACGCGCCCTAAGCTAAACATTCAAGCCCCTAGCTTAAATTTATTTCCAAATGAGAGGCTGAGGCGTTTTAAAATTAATATTTACATGAGTTTTATACACAGTTACGTGCGGACTTTTAAATAGGGCAGATGGGAGATCAAATCATTCGTGAGGGAAGAGGAGGCTAAAGCTTAAAAACTACATTCTTTAGTCTGAACTATTACGACTGGTCGTTCAGATCATACAGAGGAGAGAGGAAGTTTACGCCCAAGCCCTTCCCCCATCACCAATAAGAATATGTTCAGAATCAAAGGTTAAGAACTTCTGCTGAGGGGTGGGTGGCTTTCCCCTTACTGGAGAGTTTTGGGGATAAAATGCGAGGTTAAGCTGATATTTTCATCCCCGCTGAGGTAGGGGAATAGAGGTTAAGAGTTGTATCCTCTCTTTGGAAGAGCCCTTACTTAATTGAACACCATTTTCCAAGCAAGAGGCACAGTCCCAGTCTAGTTAATATTTTTGAAAAAAAAAGTTTTTATCCACAAAGTAGAAATTAGAATTAGAAGGCTGAAGATCAGGGCCGTATCTGTAAGGGTAACCCGGTTTGAACCAGCAGCCCCCGAGACATAAATTTTTTTCAGACTTGTAAAACAGTAACAAAAATACATGTAAACAAATTTTCCTGAAGTTTTTTTGGTAGTCAACCCCCCCCCCCCCTCCCAAACAAAAATAACCTCATCGAACAAAACCCAGCTTTTTCAATATAATATACATGTAGAGCTATTACTTATACCAACTGCACAACCTTGGAGCATTTTGTTTTTATTTAGGGGGTATTTTTTTTATAAAAAATTTGTAGTTTTAGCTCTAGATAACATATTTAAAATTATAGATACATTTTACATCAGATACGTCCCTTCTCAGGCAATAGCTTCTACAATTAATGTTGTTTCTATACCCACCAGTTCTTGATACTTACTGCAAGTCCTTGAAGTGTGGCTAGGTAGAGCTTCGCCAGGTCTAACTCATCTTTTGCCAAGGTTAACCCAATGATCTATAAGATAAATTAAATCAGTTACTGATGTTAATAATATGTAGCTCATGCTGACAGTTTCGGACTTTAACGAGGAGAACAATTCTTCAAGGCGGAAATAAATCTAAATCCTCAGAAAGCGTGATTTAGAGCTTAATTTTGAAAATCACCAGGGAGTTTATCTCAGGGCATGGATAATTGCAAAGAAAATTGTGGAAAGTGGAGCAGGGCGTTCATTACAAACTAAGTTTAAAGACTTACTAAGTTTACTAAGAGTATGAGCAGGCCATAAGACAACACTTACAACAAAGAATATGGAACTACTGGCAGAATTTGCATTTAAGGTTCTTATTCATATCCACTTATTTGCTTTTAAAAAGATGCTGAACTACATCAGATTTCCTGTCCACAAGATGAACTTCGATTGATTTTAGCCTCATTTGTTAGCTTCATTTCAGCATCATCCATTTCTTCAGAAGGAGCTTTTAACGCTACTTTCAAAATGAAGTAATTAAAACAAAATTTTAAAGCCCTTCTTTTCTATTCCTTCCTTTAAATGTTCATATGGCTCTTTCATATGAAAATTACCTAGTTTTTTTCGGCTCAATGATTTTTTTTCTGTGAAACATTTAACTCTAGCTTCGCTATCTTCTGCTTCTTTCGGGCCATTTTTTCAGTAGCAAGATTTTTCTTGCTTCCTTCTTTTAGCCATAGCTTATAACTAGCTATAGCTGGAAACAAAAGTTTCTGCATCCAGAGTCAGCTCTTCTGGAAGAGTCAACTCTTCTGTATTAACTTCTTCTTTGAATGCAGGTTATCAGCAGACCTGACCGAGAAAATCCCCACTCAACGTTCAAAGTCAACTCTTCTATATTCAATATTCCAGAGTCAACTGTTCTGTAGTCAACTGTTTATTTGAAGGCTGGTTATCAGCTGATCTGAACAAGAAAATCCTTACTGATTTCCGAACGTCTCTAATTTTTTCAGTATTCCAGAGTCAACTCTTCTGTAGTCAACTGTTTTTTTTAAGGCTGGTCATGAGCAGGTCTGAACGAGAAAATCCTCACTCAACGTCAAAAGTCAACTCGTCTGTATTCAATATTCCAGAGTCAACTCTTCTGTAGTTAACTGTTTTTTCGAAGGCTGGTCATCAGCAGATCTGAACGAGAAAATCCTCACTCAACGTCCAAAGTCAACTCGTCTGTTCCGGGTTGCAGAGGTAGCTAGCAACCTAGTAAGAAACGATCATGTCCCTTAATGAAATCTACATAACCCCTAAAATAAGAGTCAGATCAAAACAATAAGTACACTATTAGAACAGCCCTGTCCGAAAACCCTGTATAGGAAACTTATCGTCTCTTGACTTAAACAAGGAAAATATATTGACTTGAAAATAAAAAAAAAAGTGGCTGAAACCACGATATTCTACGTATACGGCATCTTTTTTTTCTTTCTCTTTCTCCTCAGATAGCTTGGCACTGGAACATCATAGAGAGCTGTTTAATCGCTCATTTTAAAGGACATTGATGTGGTTAAAAACCTTTTTTAATTAATTTTTTTTAATACAATCAATTTTTTACGAAAAACTAAATTTTTCTACAACACATGTTATAGCTCATATTATTAACAAAAGAAATTTGTCACATCTACGTGCTTTTGAAATTAACGCAAAAAATCATTAAATAAAATGAATATTTGTACAAAGAGCTTTTACCCTTATATGAAGCTTGTAGACATAGTTATGTAAAATGCAGTAATTTTTTGGGATTTTGATAAAAAAATCTGATTTGTCAATTGACACTAGAATAATCCCTGAAAATTTTAAATAAAATAATTTTATTATTTGTATTCTTGCAGTTTGTATTCTTGCAGTTTGTATTCTTGCAAACTGCAAGAACATTTATGGGTCTGAGCAATAATTTTAATTTTTTAATTCAAACAAGAAAACACCTGAAAATTTTTAAATTAGTTTGGTTTTCCTTTTGCTTCAATTGACTCGTTACATCATTTTATGGGGTGGAGCTTAATGCTTCAAAAAGATATTACGGTCTCAAAGAACAAAGTAAAAGAAAGAAAAGCCGAGATAATTATCAGAGTCAAGCAATCCAAGCATCTACTCTAAGAAAACTGTACTACACAAAAAATAGATATAGCATACTGAAAAAAAAGCAGATATTTAACAGACCACGGGTATTAAGAAGTAAAAATTGAGATTTATGATAAGGATTACATTAAGGAACGAACCGTAGCCCATAGTAACCGAAGAATTAAAAGGAATCATTTTATAGATGATGATGAATTATATTAAAGAACAAACTCCAGCCCATGGTAAGTAATCCAAGTTGCAGTGGTAGTTACATAAGGGATCGATACAGCTCATTATCAATGGACACTATGCAAATTCCATCGGATTAAGCTGAGATCTAGTAAGGAAGAAATTTATATTGGACTTATTTATCTGCCGGATCCTCTGAAGGTCGTCTCTTACTATACCAAATAGTAATATTTCAACAGAGTCCGTTGATTTTGAATTAAAATCAAGCATTTTGCAAGCATTGACTTGACTTAAGTCCCATCCGTCCTTGAAGGTCGTCTTGGGGCCTCTTTCTTCGTAACGGCGTGGATGTGCCTTCTGTATGCTTCACGGTCTTCTGCTCGGCGAAGAAGGTCCGAGAGGCGGTGAGGTGCAAAGTTTTCCTTCCACCTTTTTGGGGGACGACCACGAGGACGAGAACCGTGAATTAATTCGGGTGAAGATCTTGGCAGTTTGACTTGTTAGGCTAATAGGACGGTCGGTTGCCCCGGACGCGGTAACTTCGTCGGTTGCCCCGGCCACGGTAGTAATGGTTCTCGTTCTTGATCGTTTGTACTTCATATTTTATAGGAAAAAGAGGTTTCTTGGCTAATTTCAGGACGGCGGTAAGCCACTCCTCTCCATCCCTAGCAGGGGCCGGCTATATCTACTACCGATAATGCGCCCTTCTGGCGTCCTGCATCACCTG
Source organism: Artemia sp. Kazakhstan ARC1039 (assembly GCA_029168905.1). Classification (NCBI taxonomy): domain Eukaryota; kingdom Metazoa; phylum Arthropoda; class Branchiopoda; order Anostraca; family Artemiidae; genus Artemia; species Artemia sp. Kazakhstan ARC1039. Next base: position 36,244 of record JAQQPU010002680.1, read on the forward strand.
CAATTTTCCCATTGCTGGGAGAAGGTTTGTGACTGGCGGGACGTATCCATATGCCGATGAGCCCTGCCCAGTGCACATCAGAGGGTCCTTCCACCTCCTCCGCCTGAACTTATGGCCCCCAGACGTGGGTGCTCCAGCTATATTTCAAGACCCCCAGAGACCGAGTCCTCCCTTGGTCCGCGCCTCCCTACCGGGAGGTGCCCTGCATATCTACAGGACGTTCCCCTATCCGCCACCTGGGGACGCGCTGAGTGGCTTGGGAAAGGCCCCACTGATAACTCTGAAGTTCTCAGCATTAAGGCATTAAGACATGGCAAATTGTAAAAAGATCCAAGACAGATATTCCAAGTGATTGAGAGGCAAATCTGGGATAAGCCCTTTTTAGGATTGTATAAAAATGATGTTATTTCATTTGTAGATAGATAAATCTATCTATCATCCATCCATATGTCATTCCTAGGGCAGAACTAAGATAAGATAGTCATAGAAATAAGGGATAAAAGATTGGATTGCTTTTGTACTCACAAGCGGTGAACAAGTGAAACCTAAGCCTAATAGATTTGGCCGGTTGTGAATTAAAATCAAGTATGGTTAGGTTAGGAGATTTTTTCTTAGTATGGGACGTGATCGTCTCTTACTAGGTTGTTAGCTACCGCTGCAACTCGAATATCCACTAGAACAAAATTCCAGAGACAACAGTTTCTTTGAAGGCTGTTCATCAGCAGATCTGGACGAAAAAAATACTCACTCAACGTCAAGAGTCAACTCTTCCGTATTCAATATTCCAAAGTCAACTACTCTGTAGTCAACTCTTCTTTGAAGGCGAGTCATCAGCAGATCTGAACTAGAAAATCCTCACTCAATGTCCAAAGCCAACTCTTCTGCATTCAATATTCCAGAGTCAACTCTTCTGTAACCATATTTTTCTTTGAAGGCTGGCCATCAGCAGATCTGAAAGAGAAAACCCTTAATGAACATCCAAAGTCAATTCTTCTGTATTCAATATTTCAGAGTCAACTGTTTCTTTTGAAGGCGTGTCATCCGCAGATCTGGACGAAAAAATCCTCACTCAACGTCCAGAGTCAACTCTTTTGTATTCAATATTCCAGGGTCAACTCTTCTGTAGTCAACTGTTTCTTTGAAAGCTGGTCATCAGCAGATCTGAACGAGAAAATCCTCACTCTACGTCCAAAGTCAAATCTTCTTTTCTCAATATTTCAGAGTCAACTCTTCTGTAGTCAACGTTTCTTAGAAGGCTGGTCATCAGCAGATCTTAACGAAAAAAATCCTTACTCAACGTCCAAAGTCAACTCTTCTGTATGCAATATTCCAGAGTCAACTCTTCTGTAATCAACTGTTTCTTTAAAGGCTGGTCATCAGCAGATTTGAAAGAGAAAATATTCACTCAACGTCCAAAGTCAACTCTTCTGCATTCAATATTCCAGAGTCAACTCTTCTGTAGTCAACTGTTTCTTTGAAGGCTGGTCATAGGCAGATCTGAACGAGAAAATCCTCATTCAACAATCAAAGTCAACTCTTCTGTATTCAATGTTCCAGAGTCAATTGTTTCTTTGAAGGCTGGTCATCAGCAGATCTGAACGAGAAATCCTCACTCAACGTCCAAAGTCAACTCTTTTTATCCAATATTCCAGAGTCGACTCTTCTGTAGTCAACTGTTTTTTGAAGGCTGGTCATCAGCAGATCTGAACGAGAAAATTTTCACTCAACGTTGAAAGTCAACTCTTCTGTATTCAATATTCCAGAGTCAACTTTTCTGTAGTAAACCCCTCTTTGAGGGCTGGTCAACAGCAGATCTGAACGAGAAAATGCTTCCTCAACGTCTGCACTTTTACGATAAAGTGACAAAACTGCCCTAAATACCCAGCCCAGTTTGATATATAATATTGCTATCTTCAGTTTGAGGATCTTTTGTCAATAGTTATCAATCAATCACTCTCCTTTGGCGGTATTAACCGATAAGAGCGTAATAATAGGCATTATCTTTGTTTTTTTTTTCTATATTTGCATAGGATGGATATTTTATTGTAGTCCATGAAAAATTACTCGCCCCATTCCCTGGCTTTAGAGCGGTGAGACAGGCAAGGCTTCTGAAAAGCGATTGTTGAGATGATACTTCGTCAAAAAGTACTCCAGATCAGGGATGATTTGTTAATGTTTTAAACTTCCTAAAAAAGGTTCTTATCTTTTAGTATTGCTTTCGCAGAATCGAGAGCAGCCAGGGTTTTCTAATTCCACAAGAGTTGCTCCAGGTATAAATCAATGGTACTACCAGAGTCTTCAAGACATGCAACAAGCCAGTGGCTGACATTACTGCCAGATAAGATTTGACACAGTGAAACTACGCACAACATTTTTAGCTCAAAGATTAGCATGTGCACTGGTGGCTCCTATTGATACAACATGCTGGTGAACATCGTAAAAATATTTCAGGAGAGTCTTCCGGTAGACTTCCCATTATAAAAAACATAAGACTAAAAAGGAACTTTTTTAGTCTGAATATTTAAAATTTGACTTGACATTATGAGCTAGGGGTAGCCACAGATGCGTAAATTTCCGAGAATGTAGGGGGGAGCAAGAATATTTTAATTTTTTTAAATGAAGAAATAAAAAAAGGCAATTTCCGAAATCTAAGAACAAATGAGATCAACAGGTGGTAATCCCTTTCAATGGGCGCACTTTGGTAACCAGCCATGCTTTTGCATCCTTTGGTTTTAGCCAAACAGTGTACTTCGTCAGCACATAGCGTCTAGAACGAATCGTAGGTCGTCATCCATGCAAGATGGATGTTCACCCTTCACAACCTAGTGCCGAAATCCGCTATGTGTAGCGTCCGCCACCTCGTGTGCAGTGCTTCAAAAAGTGAGCGACCCGTAAAACCAGGAAAACACCAAGGAGCATTATATGAATAACTACAGCGTTTCAATTACATGAAGTGGCGGCAAAGAAATGGCAAAGACTTTCAAAATTTATACTAGTTCTGTCCTTTAAGCGGTGTCTCTCGTCATAAACACCTAGTTTTTTCTCCTGTGATGCACCACCAGCTTGTTGTTATTTTGGGCTAAAGATGATACAGTGAGTCTGAGCTACCATTAGCTGGGCGTATCAGATACATTCATATATATATATATATA
>JAQQPU010002680.1:39685-65317 GCA_029168905.1 Artemia sp. Kazakhstan ARC1039
ATATGTCATATTAATAATAACAGCAAGATAATAATAATAATAAGTGATAAGAAAATAATACATTATAATATTGTATAATAGCAATACAATAAAATAATATTAATATGAAATAATACAAGCCCTGAAAGGTTGAATTCGAATTTCCGAGTCAACAATAAAAACATGACAAATAAAAAATCACATAAACACTAAAATAATGGGAAAAAAGGCCAAAACTATAAACTGTTAGAATGACAAATCATTCACCCGTCAATTATTAAACGGGGAAATGTCAAAACATGTTAAAAAGCTAAAAACCCGACATTAAAGAAAAAGGTGAGAGGGGGAAAAAGTGAACGAACAAATTCGAAACTTTGTCAGCACCAGAACCAAATAAGGGATTGTTAAATCTATATCAATGTTAAGATCTTTGGTTAATACCCACCATTCCCTTCATGTCTGGATCAGCAAGAGGTGACCGATTTCCATGAAAATCTGGATACACATGAAGGTCTTTCACAAGTTTCTCAAGACTGCAACCGACATTAGCTGCTGTCTCCTCCAGCAGGTCTTCCAGGTAAGCGTAGATTTCTCTATAAAAACGAGGGTCTTAATTTTTGTTTCCACTTTATTATACGGAAATAAAATTACTTTAATTCACAAAATGTTTTTATATTGTTATCGTTCCAAAGAATTTCCATCGTAAAACTTGGATTTGAAAACAAATGTTGAAGGTACTGGCCACCTATCTCTGAGCAAGTCATAAGATGTACCTCCATTAATGACATGCCCTGTCCGCATTTCTGCTGAAGGGTAATAGAATTTTCAGTTTTAAAGCTGGTATACGGCACAGGTGGAATAGATAGATTATTACCCCACAAAACCTATATACGTTCGTCCGTTTCCCAATAATTTGGGGACTTCCCGATAATTGTGCTTCCCAATAGGACACTAACATCTTTGAGTCTATGGCATATTACATCTTTCAGTGAAATAAAAATTATGTTCATGTGTTTCAGACTCGGAATACAAATAGAAATATAAACAAAAACAGTAAACATTTTCCATTTTGGAAAATTTTTCAAATTTTTCATTTCGAAAATTGTTAATTTTCCATCCTTTTTTTCATTTGGGGTCCATTTGAATCAAAACAACGATAAATTCTCGTACTTTTCACTGTCACATTAACTTAGTTCAGCTCCGTAACCATACAAAATATCTAAAAATATACTGTGACAAAAAGTTGGACCCTCCTGAACCCCATGGACAACCCCCCCCATACAGCCTTTTCTAGACAATAGCTTTAAATATTAAAAATAAAGTGGCACTCAAGGGCACTCCTTCCTTCTAATATTAGACACTTTCAAATTCAAACTAATCTTCAACAGTTTAAATTAAAAAATTTAATTATCATTTAATTTTAATAGAATTTCAGGTTTCTTCTAGGTTGGAGACTTTTTATCTTTAAATTGAAAATTAAAGGCAGGTGATAATTAAAAATGAATTAATAAATCTTTAAACAAATAAAATTTTGATTGAATATGCAAATCAAGCTAAAAACGAAAAAAATCCCTAAAAGCAAGACTTTTTTTACTACCCCCTCCCTAACTGTAAAAGTGTAGAGCCTGTTGCGTCATTGACACTTTAATGAAATATATGTGTCTTGAACAGTCTTGAAAAAGCTAATACAAATAAACTGAATATTTGATCAACGAAATTAATTGCTGAAAGTTCAACAGTTCAAGGTTCTATTTCACTGTAATTTTATTTTAGTTTTCAATGTTCTGATTAGCACAAAAGAAAATATTTGTAATATAATTCGTTTTCAGTAAAGCACCAATGACACAGTAGCGCTTTAGACTTTTGTAGTTATGGAAAGGGGGCAGTAGCCAAACTCTTGTTTGTAGTGATTTTTGTTCGTTTTCAGCTTGTTCTACATATTCAACTTAAGTTTAACTTGTTTAAAGATTTATTGGCTCATCTGTATTATCCAGAACACACTCGAGAAGTCTGCTCTGTTGAATTTGAGATAACCGGTTTTGGTCATGCATTGGGTTATAATTAGCTTAATCTGAGTGAAATAAACTTACAATGTAGGAATATTTTAATTGAATATTTAATATACAGAGGTAATTAGGTTAGATTAGGTATTCAATATAATGCGATCTGGGCGGCCTGATTTCCTTAATTCTTTATTGTAGTTTCCATAATTTTGTTGCTTAAGTATTATATTTTCATCATATTTTGGTACATTTCATTGCAATTAACCTATCTTCACTTAATGCATGTGCTCTGAATAATATGAAAAATATCGATTTATTTAGTATGTTTCTTTGCTATGATAGTTTATTTCATTTCTGTTCGTTTTATGATTCATTTATTCTTTAACAGTAATTTCTGTTCGTCTTAAGTTCAAATTTGAATAGGTATGTGTCTGCTTGTCTTAAGTTTAATATGGCCTTTACTTTCCTTTGAAAAACTTCTTTTTCGGAGTGTTTTTTAAAATTAATTTCTGATTGTTTTGATTGCAAAAGTTTCAAGTTTTTCAACATTCCCAATTCAAAATAATAATCTTTTTTTGAATCAATGTTTCATACAAGTATCAAAACTAGCACCAAAGTTACAAAGAATCAAAGTAAAAATAAGGAACTTGCATAACTTACAGCTTTTACCACGGGGGGCTAATGAGGGTTTGTCAACCCCTGAGTTATAGTTATTTGACTTTTGAACTATTTGGAACAAAAATTTTTGGCTAACACAAAAATTTGATTGGATATATTTGAGCAAATAAGGGCGTCAGAGGAGGAAGGGGGCTGGTTACCCTTTAATCCCTTTTGAGTCTTAAAAAGGAAAATAGAACTTTCAATTTCCAATAAAATGAGCCTCCTGTTGTATAAATGAGTTTATACAACCGCCCCTTCCATAAAAACCTTATATGTTAACAACAGGCATTTAGCATAGCTTAGAACCCTTGCCCCAGGATCTTGGGCGGTTTGTCAACCCTGGAGGCGTAGTCATTTTAACTTGGACTATTTTGAACAAAATGGCCTTCTCAAAATTTTGATCAGATCCATTTGGGAAAGAAGGATGAAAGGGGAGCTTGATGCCCTATGATCATTTCTGATTCTTAAAAAGGAACTAGAAAAATCGATTTCCAATCAAAGTATCCTCCTTAGCCCCCGGGTTATGGGCGGGGGTATCAACCCTGGAAGCTATATTATATGATATTTGGACTATTTTGAACAATATGGTCATCTCAAATTTTCATCTGATGTGTTTGGGAAAAATAGGGCGTGGGGAGGGGGATAGTTGAACTCCGGTCACTTTTGACTCTTAATAAAGAACTAAAATTTTCAATTCCCAATGATATGAGCCTCTTCCAAACTTTATACAACCACGTCCTCTATAAAAACCCTTAAGTTTAAGCTTAAGTATAGTCTGGCCCCTAGAACAAGACTGTTCTAATATAAATCCAGTTCGTACATATTTTGTGCGAACCCGACATAGCTAACTCTTATGCCCTTGTGGCATAACTTACAACCCCTATCTTCGGGCTTTGGGGCGTTGAGTTTACCCTGGAATTTTGCTGCCTGTTCTTCAGATAATTTTGAACAAAATGGCTATCTAAAAAGAGGGCGTGGAGGGGGCTAGTTGCCCTCTAATAGCTTTTGACTCTAAAAAGGGCACTAGGCCTCCCGATTTCAAATCAAATTAACCCCCTGCAAAGTTTATACGACCACTTCTTCCACCTGGGTGTGAGTGTGAGTACGAGGGTGAGTGTGATTGACAAAATGGGTATGAGTAAGTGTGAGGGATTGAGCGAGTGAATACGAGTGTGAGTGAGTGAGCAAGTGAGTGTGAAAGGGTTTGAGTAAGAAAATGTAAGTATGTGTTAGCCCCCTGTGGATGTGAAAGTTTATACAACCACCTTTTCCATAAAAACCGAACACATTCCCCAGGGCATAAACATACAATCTTTACCCTCGGGTTTTGGGGGAGGGTTGTGCAAGCCCCAGAGGCATTGTTATATGATTTTTGGACTATAATGAACAATACGGCAAACTCACAGTATCGATCGGATGCATTTGAGAAAAAGAAGCCAAAGAGGAGGGGGGTAATTGCACTCCCCTCACTTTTGAATCTTAAAAATGGAAGATGAACTTTCAATTTAAAAACTTATATCCCCCAGGGCATAAATTGCAACACTTGTCCCCGGGCTCGGGGGGTTGCGTCAACCCCACAATTATTTTTACATGATCTTTGGACTATTTTTAACAAAATGGCTATCTCAAAATTTTGATCGGATGCATTTGGGGAAAAGAGGAGGGGGGGTAAGTTGCCCTCTGATTAATTTTGACTATTGAAAAGGGCGCAAAAACTTCCAATTTCCAATCAATTGTGCCTCCAACAAAGTTTAAGACAATTCCTTCTCTAAAATACTTTATATACCGCGGGGCATAACTTACAATACTTGCCCAAGGGTTCTAGGGTCGTGTCGACCCTAGAGTTTGAAGGTTAAGTCAGGGTTAAGCGTAGTGTAGCAGTTAGTGGTAGCAGGATACACGATTTTGTAGTTATGCTTTGTTTTTTAAATCCTTTCTAAGGTTAATGTTAATTATAATTTTTTTTTGCCACTAGATATCTAGTAGACGTTGTCTATTACCACTGTATATCTGTATTTTTTGCCACTATATAGCTAATAGACGTTGCCTATTGCCACTATATATCTAGTAGACGTTGATTTAAGGATCCCCAGTAGAAGTTAATCTTTTCTACCATTACACAAACCTCCCCTTAGAGTTGCCGGGTCATTGCACCTAAAAGAAAATGTCAAAATGCTGCAGAGTGGGCAAATTCGTAACCTATCTGGAAAATTAATATAAGTATCTTGTATTATGTAAGGTATTTTTTCCAAGACCGCACTGCCTTTCTATGGCGAACAAATAAACGTTCAAACGGGGTTAAGTACTTTTATCAGACAGTGAGAACAGATGTAAAAGATTTTTTTATCTGTTTTCACTGTCCAGTAAAAGAGCTTATCGCCACTTGAACATTTATTTGTTGATCTTGTATTATGTAAGTATTTTGTCCTTTTGGTACAGGTTTGTCACAAAATTGCCAGTTTTAGAGGGAATACCTTAAATAAAGTGTTATCAGACAAGCCATTATTTACCCTAGTGCCCAAAATGGATCTCGATAAGGAATACTGAATTTAAGAAAAAAGACAGCCTTAAGCAGGGTCATCTCGACCATTTTTTTTCAGAGGAGGGGGTATTTTGTTTTAGGAGGAAGTGGGCTGTGAAAAATTTAACAAAACTCAAAAAAATCGCTTGAATGCAGTTTTGTTACTTTGTTTTTGCAATTGTTTTTTTTAGGTGGGTGCCAAATTACCAGCATTGGCAGTAATCCATCATTGACAAAATCATGTTAAACTCAAAAATGATTCTTGTTAGACAAAGTCGAGGCAAAAGTAATTAAATAAATAGAATCACGATAAATGAATAAATGAGAAAAGTGATAAGTAATGAAACTGTAATACTAAAATACGCTGTTGGAACAACACGAATGAGGAAATGCCAAATTGGGCAAACCAATCAACACTCAATTTATTAATCAATGTTATTGGCTTAACTAGTCTAATACTAATTAATGAATATTAATTAACCAGCTAATCAATGCAATTTAACAACATTTTGATTGAGGGTGAGTAAAGAGCTACAAGATATAAATAACGACAGTTTAGTGGACGCAATAATAATTAGCCTTCTTGAAGAATGGAATTGTGACTTTTTGGTAGAAGGTAGTATAAACAATTGTCTTTAAAAGTGAGAGCCTTTATATATTATACAAATTAAAAAAATATTATCCTTGAAAATTTCATTTTCTTTAAATTTTTAAAAATTATGGCCCAGTTCCATAAAAATAGTAATTTTTTTAACTAAAAATTTACCAAATTTAGAACAAAACTAACAGACAAGATTTGGCAATACCGTTTTTCCAATCAGCGTTCCATAAAACGTATTCCCCTAAAACAACATTTCTTGTTCTTTCAAAAGAGTATAAGTCCCTGTTCGGTTGTTTATTGTACCGAAAATTTACCAAATTCAGAACAAAAATAATTGACAAGACATGGGAATACCTTTTTGGCACCTTCTCATTTAGCGTTTCGTAAGCTGGATGGGATTCAATGATGTGGTCTATCAACTTTCCTGTTGCACTTTGTCCTGCTTCATTTAACCAATAATCGTCGACAATAGCACCAAAATAAGGGCCCCACACACCTTTGATGAATTTTGGCTCAGTCGATAGACACATATGACATGATGAAGTCCCACAAATCATTCCTTAAATAAAGATATTCTTTAAATAAATAGCTCATGGTTTAAGTAATAAAACAAAATAATAACAAGGTCAACTGCAAGTAATTCAACTGCTGATCAGCTAACAGCTGCTGTCAACTGCAATTGGTGATCAACTACACGTAAGTTAGACATAATAACCACTACACTGCAGACACGTGCAAATAAATGTCATGTAAGTTAGGGTTCAAGTGGAGCAAAGCTACATCGTGTTTCTTATTTTGAAGCGTGTTTCGTTTAAGTGATGACAGTGGTCAGGTACGGCGCTAGAACGTGGACACTCCGAAAGATGGAGGAGGATTTGTTAGATGTTTTCCAAAGGAATTATCTACGGATTCTTTTGAGTACCTGTTTAACTGACCGTGTTCCAAAAAAAAAAAAAAAAAAAGTTGCAAAAAAAAAAAATGTGGTTCTATCCCACTGTCTAGGCTATAATAAGAGAAAGGTTGAGATGGTTAAGACACGATCTGCAGATGAAGGATGGCAGATTTTCAAAGCTTGTCTTTTTTGGCAAACCATGCAGAGTCAAACGAAAAGCAGGTCGTCCGCTAATGGGGGGTAAGAGGATGTCGTAAGAAAGGATTCACGGGAAATTGGAATTTCTCGGGAGAGAATAAAGAGAGAGACTTTGAAAAGATTGGGAAGGGAGGAGAAGCGTGCGTAGATGTATTGGCCTCAAGCGACTTGATGTTATGTGAGTTATTAGAAGTAGTGGTAGTATTTCGTTTAAAGTTTATGCTCCCTGGTATTTTGCGACATTTTGTAATTCTACGAAAAGCCTCCTGTTGTTATTCACAACGAAGGATAGGATACCACTTCATTTATTTTAGATTTATTTATCCATTCGCTCAGCAATAGTTATGATAATACTTCGATTTTTTCCAAGAGAAGGACTTTAACTTGCCTAACGCTACAGAACCCTACAAATCAATTTTATAAATTATGATTCAAGCGGAAAAAAGCTCCAATTTATCTCCCACCGTCAAAAGATTAAACGTACGTGTTGCAGGCGAGTACAAAGACCCTTTTGGGGTAAGGGTGTCACATTAAAGAGGCTGATGGAGGTATTATTGAGAAATTCGGGGGGGGGGGTACTAAAAAACTAATTCTACTTGTTAGTTTGAATAAGAAGGTCAAGGTCTTTAAAGAAATTCATAATTCTGATAGAGCCCCCTCCCCTCCCTACATACGTCTCTGATGTGTTCGAGAACATTTAGGTATAGATTTTGCCAATTAGATTCTAAAAACACCTCTCATTTTCGGTTCCAAAATTCTGCTTGATATTTTGAGGCATCAGCCCCTCTTTCTGGGAAAAACCTTATTCATATCCAGTACAGATTATGAGCTATAAGAAAATTGAAATTAAAGAATATAATAATATAAAAGATAAACTCATTTAGGACAAACTTGCGAAATATTTCACAATTTGATCTTTGCTAGGGTAAACAATGGCTTTCGACGTTAAGTACAAAAAGTAGCAGAGAGCCCCAATGCACTAATTTGTGATACTAGCTTGAGGGTCTTAATATCTAAAGTGTAAAAGATTCTAAGACTTTTTTTTAAAAAAAAAATGAATAAAATATTCAAGAATAAACTCCGACATCGTACGGAAAGTAGAACAGAACCCCAAGACACTAGCTTGTGACACTAAATTGAAGGTCTTGATATCTATAGCCTAGGAATTCCTAAAACTTTTTTTTAATAAAAAGAGAAAAATTTTCAGGAATAAACCCCAATATTGATTCCAAGAATCTCCGGAAGTCTCTTTCAAATGCGATTGTCTGCCAAATTTTTGTGGAAAGCGATTATTTACCCTGCTATTTATTTTTCCGAAATTCGGCAAATTACTCACCAAGTCGCTCCTCAAACACATTTTCCTGTTCTCCATTGCATCCGATCATACCAAGAAATCCAGCGTGTGCATCAATTATAGAAGTTGCTACAGGGGTTCCAGGAATAAGTCCCACCTCATTGGCTACACTTTCAATTAGTCCCGCCCCAACAGGATGACCTGGCGCTAAGACTCTTGATCCAATTTTAAAACAATCGTTGTCCAAGAGTTCTGAAAGTCCAATTTCTTTTAAAAAGCTTGCGGACCAGTTGCAATCCCCTTTATTCCGGCATAGAAATCCCCATTTGCAGACCAGAGAACAAAGTGACCTGAAACGAACCTAAAAATCAGCTTTAAACGTTGACAAAGCTAACTAAGTCTTGATGAAAAATAAGCAGAAAAAATAATTATCTTTTTCTGTTTTTGCTTCTTTTATTTCATTGGTCGTTAGTGTGATAATTTTATAGATCCTATTATATTTCTTTTTAAAATACTGTCATTTCTATCCTTCGTTATCTTTAATTTTATTTTAATTCCTAATCATCTTTGATTTTTTATTTACATCTATTAAATTATTTATGTAATTGTCAAACATTTCAATTTTATTTTACCAACATATGGATTGTATCCATTTTTACGTGTTTTTATGTTTTTCTTTATTCTTTATTTATGTAGGTTCTTACTGGGTAGTTTTTCACAATATCTTATCTAAAAATGACATTTAGTATTTTTGCTTTATATTACAAAGAAAAGTCTCTTTGGATAGGTGTAAAGTTCGGGAGCCTAAGCCTTGTAGATCTTATCTACATCAAATTCAATCTTCAATATTGTTTGAAAATATGAACATATTTGAAAATAGAAATTCCTAATAAAAATAGTATTTTAATAATTTAATTAAAATTTTAGTAATATATGGTATTATAGTAATTAAAGTAGTATTTTAAGCAGAAATGCTTAAAATACTGCGAATTGTATGACTCATAGAACAAGCCAGCTTAATCTGAAAGATTTAGAATCAAAATCGAATAAGTCTCCAAAGCAAATGAAACAAACGAAAAACTAGATGCATGTCTGATTTTGATTTCAACGCATCCATCATAAGCCCTAGGATATTTTGATCTTTTCCAGTTTACTTTTTATCCAGTTCAAAGGATATGGACAATAAATCTTAATAATAAGCTCGCTCACTTTTTCTTATAAAACAAGTTTATCTTTTTTCCAGTTCAAAAAATATGTCCAGTAAATCTTGATAATAAACTCAGTCAAAGGCACTTAAAAAACTAAATAATTGTCTAATATTAAAGCATTTCTTGTATTTTTTTCTGTCTTATCCATCTATGTATATCTATGTACATGTATCAGGCACGTAGCATAGAGAGACTTTAAGGTCCCCTTCCTCCATCGCCCTGGAAGTCAAAATTTTACGTTTTTGTATTTTCGTTTTCCAAATGATTCACCAATTTTTGGCGTTTTTCCAATCTGTTCCCTCAGTCGAACAATTTATTGAAAAGAAATATTTTAGAGCAAACCAATTACTTTGACTTCGCCAAAGGTCAAAGTAGTGTCGAAGACTGAACAGGTTAATCTTGACCAATTTGGCTTCTGAAAAGCTTAATAAAGACAATGAACTTAGAAGACGATTTTCTTACTTTGGTCTTTGTGTCATTAATTTGTCATTATATTATTACCATCTAATCTTTCTCGAATCTTTATTTTAGAGCCACTAAAACGAAAAACAAAAATTCCAGCACTTTTTTCCAAATCTTGTGTTCAACAGGATTAATGCAGGTAGGCTACCTCTAACCACTATTTTGAAAGGGAAGTTTAAAATGAAATCAAAGACAAGCAGTTCTTTCAGTTAAAAGAAAAAATTAAATATAAATATAGATTAATTTTTATTATTTATATATAAATTATTTTATTCCCAATTCAGCCCATCCATCCCGGTTCAGTGCCCCAAGATGATGTCGTCAAGGCACTAGCCCAGTCCTTCCTTATTCCTAGGGCACAGACAATTACATAGATGACAGGTATTTAAACTTTGACAGAAAAAAAATATTATACCCTAATTTCAGATTTTTGGTTGCCTGTATCTTTTTTTTGGCTCTGGACTTTGGAAATCACTGTTGTCCCAGGAAAGGAAACCTAGTAAACATCAAACTACGGCCCATAGTAACCAGAAACGTAAAAGAAATTTTAACAAAGCTTACTAGTTACAGAAAATTGCCATTTGTAGCTCATTCAGGAATACCAAGTAAGATTATTAGTAAGACATTATTTTGGAAATGAATTTATTGGAATTTCAAAAATAGAAAAATAAACGGCAACGGTCAAGTAACGATAGAAAAAAAAACAAGGTAAAGGAACGAAACAAAAACATAAAGCTAAAAAATACAAATAAAAGAGAATTTTCCCTTTCTCAAGTCACAGTAAAAAGTAACGGTAATAATAACCGGTAATAGTCAAGTAGGGACATAAAAATTGTTTATAAAAGCCCATGGAACAAAATAAAAAGATAAAGCTTAAAAACGAAAAATAAAAGAGAATAGCAACTTTTATTCAAGTAACAGTAAAAAGTAAAGGTAACGGCAAAAATAACGGTAACAGTTAAGTAACGGAAAAAAACGGTTGTTAAATGCCCTTGGAAAAAATTAATAAAGTAGAACTTGAAAACAAGAGATTTTTCAAGCAACGGCTACTTTTTTGACGGCCAGCGTTGTCATAAAAGTGATTTTCCACTCTGACAAAATGCAGCAACCCAATGTTTACCTCAATTTTCGCGGTTTGGAAGGACGGACGATTTACTAACTGGCCGTTGACACCTGAGTGATCAATTTTTTAACTGTCAAATTTTTGACACCACATGTCCTGTTTTGTCACTAGCATATATAGGTAGTCTTCTCATATGAAATAGTCCTTGGCATTTCCAATAGCGTATAGACTTAGATCCGTATAGAATTTACCGCATAAAATTAAATTTAGCGCATAGATTTTAATTTAGTTTAAATTTTAGTTTAATTTAGATAATTTTTAAGAATCAAATTAGCGTATATAAAATGCATTACCGTATAGACTTTAAATTTGTAGTGAATTCGGTATATAGAATTTAAATAAGCATATTTTTCTAAATTGTCGTATAGATTTTAATTTAGTTCTAACTTAATTTAACTTAAGTTCAGTGTAATTTAGAGTATACATTTTAATTTAGTTTATATTTTAATTTAATTTAAATATTTTTTAATAAATTAGCCTATTGGATTTGGCGTTTAGAATTATCGTATAGAATTGGAGTGTATGAAATATTCTTGGCATTACGAATAGCGAATAGACTTAAATTTGCATAGATTTTAACATATAGAATTTACATTAGCCTTATTTTATTAATAACGTATAGGTATTAATCTGGTTTAATTTAATCTAAATTAATTTATATTTTAATTTAGTTTAACTTACTTTAATTTTAGTTTAGTTTAATTTACCGTATACATTATAATTTAGTTTAGATATTGATTTAATTTACATATTTTTTATAAATTAGCATATATAATTTAGTGTATAGAATTAACCTATAAAAGTGGCGTATATGAAATATTCTTAGCCTTACCAATAGCGTATAGACTCAAATTCGTAAAGAATTTAGCTTACAGAATTTAAATTACCATATTTTTTTTTTAATTAGCGTATAGGTTTAAATCTGATTTCATTTAAGTCAGTTTAATTTAGGGAATACATTTTCATTTAGTTTAGAATTTATTTTAGATAGTTTTTAATAAAGTAGCGTATAAAATATAGTGCATAGAATTAGCATGTATGCATTAGTCTTGGCATTTCAAATAATGTATAGAATTTAAATTCGTAAGACGTTCTTGAGAATAATACCCATCATTCCTTCACTCGGTATTTTATTGTTGCCGATCTTATGAGCTCTCCATTCATCAATGATATCCAATTGAAAAAAAAGGAACAGAAAAGAAAATCCTAGAAAGATCTGGACAAAGAAAAAACCCTAAAAAGACCTAGAAAAAGAAGAAAACCTAAAAAATACCTAGAAAAGGAACAAAATCTAAAAAATACCTGGAATCGTCACCAGTAGCTTTCCAAGTAAGAAAATCAGGAAGATCAAAAACTTTTCCAATTTTTTCCCAGGATTGTTGGAGATTCTTTTTCAGCCACAAAAGCTTCGGCATCTCCATTTCTGGTGACATTTTCCCACCAACGTAGTCTAGAGCCTCGTGTTTCATTGAATTAATGTGTTCTGCTTCTCCAACAGCTCTGTGGTCCATCCAAAGTATAACATTTCTCTCCTTATTACCTTCAAAACAAATAGAAATAATAAACTAATAAAAAGAAGATTCAAGTTCATCTTCGAGATACAACAACACCCAACGCCATCTAGAATTACCGAGCCAGATCATACAGTTAATTATGAGAATGAGACCTTTGCTTTTCATATCTTNGATCATACAGTTAATTATGAGAATGAGACCTTTGCTTTTCATATCTTTTTTACTTCTACTTTGTATTAGGCTGAAGATAAAAAAAAAAAAAAAAATCGGTAAAAGGGCAAAATTAACAGATTTATCAAACACTTTTTAAAACTAGCATATGCACTGCACATTACCCTAGCCCTAGTACTTTTGTTAAGAATTAAAAAAAATTAAGGCAAAAATCCATTTTTTCAGAAAATTCCGTCAAGTTAAAATAGGGTATATCTTTGTTGGATTCAGATTTTTCTTAAAAATATTTTTTCCTAAGAAGCTTTAATTCATAATTTTCTGAAATTTAGATTATTTGTTTTCTGGTTGCCAATAGTGGCATTCCAATGTCAGTCGCGCTAGTGGTTTTCCCACGGCACTCTCATTAAGAAGCATTTTTCGTTGCATTACCATAAAAATCATTCCACTTTCCCAAGTTTCCCGTACTCTTTGGGTAGGGTTCTGACGGACGGCAGATTAACTATTCAAAAAACAGTTACAATACTATTTCCCGGTTAAAATAGAATGAAGGGCAGGGGGAGACTAAAGGTCGCAGATAAGCCGCCTAATATTTTCTACCCTGCTGACATACTGTAATATTAGAGGGCAAAGAAAAAACCAAACTAGCAGAGACCAGGGTCATGTCCGGGGAGAGGGGGTGCCCCCTTTGAACCCCCCTCCCCTCCCGAATCTTTTTTCTGATTCAAAAAAGGAACAAAAATGCATATAATCAAATTTTGATGTTTTTTTTAAGTTTTAATTCCCCTCCCCCAAAACGAAAGCCCTGAATACGGCCTTAGCAGAGACTAAAAATTGATCGAGCTAGCATTGTCTCTTTGTGATCTGGTAGTTTGATTTATTTCCTAATACTTCACTTCCAGAGTGGGCGATTCCTCTGGAAAAAACATAAGCGACAACTGGTTACAATTTGGTAGCTATTTTAACCTGATTTAAGACTATTCTCTACAACATCTACTACTAACAACTCACCGCATTACCAAGCCACCTGAGGCCAACACAGCTGCCCACGCTCCCCCTTCATTCCAATCTATACAAAGCTTCCCTCTCTACACCCTCCCAGGAAGTTCCCATTTCCCTTAAATCTTCCGTTACGACATCCTCAGAACCCAACCGCAGACGACCTGCTTTCCATTTAGCCCTAGAGTGTTGGTCGAAAAAGACAATCTTCCAAAGTCTGTCATCCTTTATCCGAAGAACGTGCCCTAGCAATCTCAACTTTTCTCTCATTATAGCCCTAGAAAGTGGGATTGAACTCCACTTTTTGTACAGCCTACTGTTTGAAATACAGTCTGTCAGTTGGGTACCCAAAACACTCCGTAGGCAATTTCCCTGGAAACACCTAGAAAATCCTCCTCCGTTTTTTGGAGCGCCCAAGCTTCAGAGCCATATTTGACCATTTTCATCAATGTAGCCTCCAATATTCTAATCTTGGTTTGCTGACTTATCTTCCTATTCCTCCAAACTTTTTTCAATTGTGAAAAAACACCCTGACCCTTGGAAGTTCTACTTTTAACATCTTCACCCATCCACCGTCTTTATCAATAGTACTGTCAAGGTAAGTGAAGCTGTCCACTTGATAGATCTTTTCGTTACCCAACGTCCCGTTTTAATCTTCACCTATTCCTAGCTTTAGTGACTTAGTCTTCTCAACATTAATTTTCAAACCTATTCTAGCACCCCGAACTCGCAAAACCTCTAAAAGTTCATTCATTTTGCTCAAACTTTCATCTAGGATGCTTAGATCATCAGCATAATCTAAGTTCAGGATAATTTTTCCTCCCCAATTGTTTCCGTTGTCTCCCAATGCCTTTCCTGTGCTCCTTAAGACGAAGTCCATGAAAGTGATCCACGTAAATGGGGAAAGAACAAGGAGTTAAGCAGGAACCTGCTTAACTCCTGATTCAATACGAAACCAGCCGCTAACCTCATTTCCTACCTTAACTGCAGCAGAGTTATTCTCGTGCATAGTGCTAATTATTTTAGTGTATTTGTCTGGTATATCATACTAGGAACAGACCTTAACTAAAGCTCTTCTATCAGCTGAATCAAAGCCTTACTCATAAACTATACTGAGGATGAAAGGTGTTGGATTACTCGGGCACTTTTCAATTATTAACCAAAGAGTGAGAATTTAGGCGACATATCCTCCACCTTTCTAAAACAACATTGTTCTTCTTTTAAAATTTTGTCTGCAGAACCTCTCAGGCTAAAAAGTATCATCATAATAAGCAATTTGTTACCTACAAAATCCAGGCTACTGCTTCTATAAGTACCACACTCATTTTTATCAACTTTTTTATACAGGGGTTTAATTAGGGTTATCCTAAAATTGCTAGGTACTTCCCCCTTTTTCAATAATCATTTACATAATCTTCAGTAACTTATCTCTAACCTCGTGCCCACCATATTTAATAAACTCTTTTACCACAGCATCAGCACCTGGAGCTTTATTATTTTTTATCCTTTTAGTACTCTCACTAATTCTTCCTCACAAAATAAATCCTCCTTCACGCCAAAGGTGTCACAAGCGTTTTAATTCTCCTCTCTATCTTTTCCTCTAACTCTAACCCAGTTTAGCATATTCTTAAAATATTCTGTCCATCTCTCTTTAACTCATACATTACCAGTAATTGTGTCCATCAGAACTTTGTCCGTTTCTATCTTTAACTGGGACAAGTCCAGATTGACTATTCCCTCTCAATTTATTAACATGTCTGTACAAAATTTTACTATTATGCCGTCTAGCTGCATTTTCTGGATCCTCAGAAATTTCATCTGTGGTCACCACTTTACACTTCCTTAATTCATATTTTAATGGTTTCTTCACTTTCTTTACACTCCTCTAATGTTCATATGATCTACCACTCAGATAATTCTTGAACGGAGAGGAGAAGTACCTTCTCTCTATTAAACATAAAGCATTTTATTCCAAGCTGTGTTCCCAACTTTCTTTTGTGTCAACCAACACCATCAGTAACTTCACAAAATGTTTTCGTAAAATTATTCCATCGATCTTCTACATTGTCAAATTTTAAACTCTCCGATTTAGTATTCAACTGCTCCTCAAAATTTTTCTCAAATTCTTATCCAGGAGCATGCCAACATTATAGATTCTCGGAAGGTAGTTACCCTTCCTAAATTTCAGCTTTAAATAATACCTAGACACTACTAGATGGTGATCTTTGCTTTTATCATCAGTAACGACACTCCAATATACCCTAGATTCTTGTATCAAACCTGCCAGTCTCCGGTTTACAATACCATAATCAATAAGGATAGCTGTCTTACCATCATGTGAATACCATGTTAACTTATGGGCCATTTTATGATCAAATACACTGTATTGGTTGTAACTGGATTGTTATACTTACAAAATTGCAGCGGTCTATAGCCATTACTGTTTTCTTTTCCTAAGCCAAATTTACACAGGGTAGGATACCATCTATCCCTATTTCTACCAACCTGGGCGTTAAAATCTCTTTATAAAATCATCATATTTTTACCTGGGATCCTGTATATTTGTTCCTGTAACTGTAAGAAAAATTCTTCTGAGTCACTACTATCTCCGTCAGTCAGTTCTACAGGGGTATATATTACTATGACTGATACCCTGCACTTCTTATTCGTTAAATGAGCAATTAGCATTCTATTATAAATACCTTCCCAACCTAAACAAGACTTAGAAGCTTCCTTATTCATCGTGAGCCCCACTCCCTGTCTATGTACACCATCCTTCGTGCCTAAGTAAATATATTCCTTATCACCTAATTTCATGTTTCCTACCCCTGGGATATGAGTTTCTGAAACTCCTTGTAAGTCTAGCTCGAATCATCTGTATTCGTCAGTCAAAATATCAATACGATAGTTATTTTTTAATGTTGTAACATTCCATTATGTATTCATGCCTACAAATATTATGCCACTACGGGGAGGCGACTTATAGGCCAGGAAAAGGTTTTTCAGTCCAAAAACACCCACCAAAACAGGCCACCACCAGAAGAATCATCCAATAATCAGAATCCCGTGCGAATACTGTGTCACTTACTATATATAGAGTTGACCGCAAGGTCCCCAGTCTTGCGGGTACTCCAACAGTGTCGAGGCAGCCCTTTGCAAAGCCATTGTCCGTAGGTCTGGATCTTAAACCCAGCCTCGGTTGTCCTCCTATAAAGGATCCTCCCACAATAATGCTCTCCGTCATTGCAATTTCCTGGGAGAAGGTTTGTAAATCACATGACATGTCCACATGCCATTTGGGCCATGCTGAGTGAATATACGAGGGGCCTTCTTCCTCCTTTGCCTGTATTTACGACCCCCGAGCAAGGGTGTCCCAGTTTCTATTACGGACCCCAGGATCAAGTTCCCCTTGTTCCGCGTCTCCTATGGAGGTACCCTACATATCTGTAGAGCAATCTTCTATCTACCACCTCGGGACGCACTGAGCGGCCTGTAGGAGACCCCTACTAAAAAGTAACTCTGTATTTCGATTTAGTTGTTATTCATGATTTACGATTTACGTTTGATTTACGATTACTTCCGATTTTTATTTTCAATTTACGATTTACTCGACTTACTTAGTTTTGTCTAGATTGAGTCTATGAATGAGATCTTGTCTGTTGGCCCAAATACAAGGTAAAAGTTAGTTAATGATTCTTTCAATGAAGGGCAAATTTGTGCATTAGCACGGGAAATATTCTATAAAGCTTTATCTAGTAATGTAAAACTAAATTTTTGTTTAGAACTCACGACAATTCAAAAGTTTTCGTTGGGCAAGATCAGCTATGTACAAGATCAGCTATATGGCAATCTTCCCCCATAGTTTATATAAATGTGAAGATCATATATGCTACCTAAGCTGTAATCCGCCCACAAAAAAGGACACAAAGAGATTGGTTGAAGTAGCATTATTTGGTGCATATAGTATTCTACAAACTTTTATGTACATATTTTCAGTATTCTACAAACTTTTATGTACACATTTTTCAGACTTCCCAAAAATTTGTTTTCCCAATAAACTTTTACCATTAATATTAGTTGAAATAATAATTACTGTTCCTGAATCAGTTTCAAACTGCAATTCTTCCTCGCTTGATAGTTTCACACTATTTCCTTTAAATACATTCTTATGAGTTCATTCTAGCCCAGTCAAGGATATCCTGATTTGTGTTCGGCCCGATATGGCCGAGATAGATGGGCGAAAAGTGAAATTTTGGCAACCGGTGGTCCTTCATCCCTAAACATTTGACCTAGCCATTTTAACCTTTACTTCATTATATCTATCATTAAAATGCCGCATCTCTACCTGACCTTGCCTAATTGCTCCTGCAATCCAAGTCGTTACTGTTTCTGTCAGTCACTTTTAGAGAGACATATATCACTATATTATTAGCACATTCCCAACCTAAAGCAGAATTAAAAGTTTCTTTATTTGATAGCGTCCTATTCCGTGCATATATATCCCGTTATTCTAACCAGAATAAGTAAATGCAATATTAACTTTCCTGTTTAATAACCCTTGGAGCTGACTTTCCAAAACTCCTTACGAGTCCGATTCAAAGCGTCAGTCAAAATGTCAATACGACATGTTGCCACAAAACAAGTTTTTAAATTTTCGATTACTATAGGCTAGACTTCGTTTTCACTAGGCAGTGCCTTACGCCGCAACCAAGATAGTGCCAATTGGGGGGGGAGGGAAATTATTCCTTCCTCTTCTTTCTTAAATACCTTTTTTGGTATTTTCATTGAAAACGTCAAGAAAAACTGCCCCCCCCCCCTAGATTTTGAAAAATACCTTTGGCTCCTTCCCTCCACACACACACACACTTGCTTTCATGAATCATAGTCACCACATCCTAAGCAACGAGCCACTTAAATTTCTGTGGTGCTCCTTCAGTATTAGAATACTATAGGATAAATTTCGTTGTAGTCGTGAGTTTTTCGCTTGTAAAGTCTCTCAAATTGTACTGTACTCTATAGTGGAGTGGCTGATGAAGAAAAGGCCAAAGGTCTTTTCCGGTGTGGGATGTATAATTAAAAATTTATTACATAATTGGTCATAAATTATCTACTGCTTAACAGAACTAGTAGGCCTCTGCAACATTATTAAAATCTGTTTAGGATCTAACTTAAAAGATAACCTTTATATTTAGATGTTTTTCACAAATTAATTCTACACACAAACTAAAAAAGTTTATAATGGACGAGTTAGGGTGATCCTTCAAGGTATTGCATCGCCTTAACTTTGACTTGAACCAATTACCTTTCCAGTGTGAAAAGTTTTTAAAATTAGGCGCACTGAAAGTTCCAAATTAATATACTCAGTCATTCTTCAGTTACGCCCATTTGGCAATCCGTATACACATAACGTGTTTTGATTTAATTCAACACTCTCCTCAGCCTCTTTTGAAAGGCTCACCTGAAGGCCCTTTATCTTTTTGGAAAGTAAAGGTCAAACATGCATACCTTTCTGAATAACATACTATATGTAAACAGTAAACTAATTGCCTTATTATTATTGCTAAGAGGGGTGGACTGATTATCCGTGGGTTGAGGCTTAAGCCTTCAAGGTGCATTGCCTCTGCTCGTCTTGATAAAGTGCCATATGACACCAAAAATGGCAATTTTTTGTTGTCACGTCTAGAGTGGAATGACCAAGAAGCATGAAAAACTGTAGCCTACTGTCATAATATTTATTGTCAAAAACCTGAAACCTGAGTTTTACAATCCTCCCTCTTGTATGCTCTCCCTCTCATCCCTGTATTAAGTTCAATAGGTTGTGGGGTGACCAGCAAAAGTGATAGGCTGCTACAGCAGTGTAGAAAGATGTTTAATGGCACATCTTAAAGCTCTTGATCATACCTACGTGTTCTTTGTAAATTCGTCTTGATAACCCCATCAAAATTTGGTTTAGGACCTGAATCAAGAATTATTAACACGTTCCAAATTAAAGGGGATGAAGCTTTCGAAACCTCTTGGTAACAGCATGTATTAGTGATTAAATTGGGATTGCTCTAGAGGCTAAGTGGGGAGTTGGGGTCTAATGGGGTTGTGAAACTAGCTGAAAATGCAATCAGTGTAGGGATTGGAAATGGCAGACAAATTGTATAACTCCTTTTAAGGTGGTAAAATGCTTCAAGAAGCTTCAAGAAGGAAGGAGACTGGGGTTGTATTCTCTTTGTAAATGGTCCTAAGCAAACGCTTCTGGACTGACTCAATTTTGTTGCTAAGTTCACTTGGAAGTTGTGAATGTCAGACTGGATATGCTCATTCCAATAACAGCCTAAAAAAGACAAGTGAACACAGAAGGAATGCATCTTGGGGAAATTAAATTTATTTTTAAATTAAACAAGGAAAGTGATGCGTTTCATATTTACTTTCATATTTAGGTTCTTTGCTTCATCCAAAAAATTGGGTTAGGATTTCAAGAAGGTTACTTTAAATGTTCATATGACATACTTTAAAGATTGGTAAGTTATCTGCATATTTCCGTCTCAGAGGGAATTTCATTAGCCATGACTAGGAAAGTAGTCCCGATAAGAAACCTTGAGGAACTCTAAAGTAAACAAGTAGGGCCTCAAAGAAAATGTTTTTGGTATGTCACCTTTTGTGATCAATCTTGAAGATCAATGATCAATCAAGAAGAGGGACGTCACAGTATTTACCAATTTGTCGGACATCAATGCATGGAATAAATTAAACTTAAGGCCAGTCCCAGAGGAAACTTTTATAAAGTTTTGAAAAAAAAATGAAGTATCATGGGGCGTACGTTGGTGAAACACAGATTAATAGATTACTATGGGACAGGTGCTATAAAACCATGGTACCAGCAACTTGAGAATAGGCCTATACCAAATCTTGTAGCCTAAATTGGTTGAAAACATTTGCTAGAGGTTTAGTAATTTTGTCAGAAAAGGGTTTAATTAGATCAATTGGGTTCTCCAAGGCAGGTGCTTGATTTTCTCAGCTTTTAGATTTTATTTATAATATCTGAAGGATAAATTAGTGGGAGGAAGTTATTGGAAGAAGCATTTGGACCTGTGCCACTAAAAGGGGAGAGACTTTGCACAATGAAAGCAAGATATAAGTTCAGATTGTTGGCGATCTCTTTAGGGAATATTAACATACAAGAACAAAATAATGATATTAATTTCACCAATTATGGTTGACTACAAGAAACATATAATAAAACTGGTGAATATAGTGGATAACACGATTAAAGTGCGACATTGATTTGTCATCGAAATCAAGCAAACATTTTTAGATTGCAGGCTCACAGCATTATTTTGGAAGACTCCACAGATGCAAAAAGATGTCAAACTCAAATAAAGCCCTTAGGAACATAATGCATTGGAAAAGCACGTTTCATTAATTTTCTAAAACGTGTCTTGTTTTAGGTATTGTCATAGTGCTTCTCCAGCATATTTGCTGGATCATATTTGATGTATCCTCAGAAGAAAGAGGAGAATCCAGCAGGCGGGGTTTATGCCCGGGAGATCCACTATCGAACAAATCTTTACCATGCGCCAGTTAATTGAGAAGACAAAGGAATTCAGGAGGAAAGCATATGTAGCCTTTGTGGACTTCAAGGCTGCGTTTGACTTGGTGGATCGCAACTTGCTCTGGCTGATACTTCGATCAACTGGTCTACCAGACAAATACTGCAAGTTGTTTGAAAAGCTTTACAAAGAGACCGTGGGTTGCGTCCAAGTCAACGGCAAACGGAGCACGACACTCGACATCAAAACCGGTGTACGCCAAGGGTGTGCCGCCGCCCCGGAACTGTTCAATCCGGGTTGCAGCGGTAGCTAGCAACCTAGTAAGAGATTGCGTGATAGACCATGCCATGACATGAACAACAAATCGCCTGCCCTTTGGTCTGCAGTTTGGAGATCGCGTTCTGACGGACGCTGACTTCGCAGATTATCTTGGTCTCGTTGCTGACTCAATCGACCAGTTGACTGACGCTCTGGAAGTCCTACAGGAACAGGCAGCAAAAGTGGGGCTGAAAATAAACTGGCTTAAGATGAAGATAATGGCAATTGAGCCCCCAAGCCCAGTCTCGCCCGCTGAGAACATAACTGTTTGCGGAGCTCCTGTTGAAGCTGTAAAGAACTTCCCTTATCTTGGCTCCGTGCTGTCTAATGAAGGTTCTACAGAGGAAGAGGTGTGCAGCCGAGTTTCAAAAGCCTCGTCTATCGTCGAAAGGCTCAACAATCTCTGGAGAATGCCACATATATCTAGGCGCACGAAGATGCGAATTTACAATACATCAGTAGGCTCGGTCCTCCTCTATGCAGCGGGAACCTGGCCTCTCAAATCAACAATCCTCAGCATGATAGACGTCTGCCAGACGAAACAGCTCCGTCGGATTCAGGGACTTCGATGGGACGATTTTGTAAGCAACGCAAGGTTGCTCGCACTCACCTCCCAAGTGCCATTCTCCGTCCAAATAGCGCACCGTACTCTCAGATGGTTCGGACACCTCCTGCGTATGCCAACGACAACCCCAGCCCAAATAGTCTACGATTTTGACGCTAAAGCCAATGGCTGGTCTCGCCCGAGGGGCAAACCTCAGACAAGGTGGAAGAACAGCCTCAACAAATTCCTTGAGATAGCTAACATCGCTGTCGAAGAGGCCCCATTAATAGCAGTAGACCGGTCAGCCTGGAGGAGCAGAGTTTCGACGCTCTCTACGCCACCCCCAACGTGGCAGGAGCCTTAAGTCAAGTCAGTCAAGCAGCATCAATCCGCCTGAGGCTAACACACCTACGCATGCTCCTCCTCCATCCCAATTATTGGGTACGTGTATTAGAAGAGTTAACTTGTTTCATTAAATAAGACATAAATGCGTTATGGTCAGGAACAATATATTTAGATTTTAAAAAAGCATTCAATACAACATTATATTCTTTCCTGTCAATTGGGTAATTGTGGTGTGCATGGATCAGCACTGGATTTAGTTAAATCTTATCTTGATAATAGACAGCTAAAAATAGATGGAGGCAATTTACTCTCTCCAGCTGTTCCTCAGTCTTCAAAGGTAGAGGTACCTTAGGGCTCTATCCCAGGTCCTCTCCTTTTTGTCATTTATATAAATGATCTTCACCGCACCTTGTCAATCCCCTGTCTCAACACGAACTATGCAAGTAATATGGCAATTTTACTTTCTGAGAGGAATGGTGAGGATCTGGTTGAGAAGCAGGATACTACATTTTCTGGTTAAAATATGAATGTCGTCCTAAATAGCCTAAAGGAGCCCGGATACCCAACCCTATTTTCAGAGCATTGTAAGATAGGGCACACAGATATCTGTATCATATACTTTTTGTCTGTGATCAACAAAGAGTAAAAATTCTTTGGCCTCTGATGTAACTTATTGGATTTACCAGTGAAAATTAATGGCTAGCATTAATTAATTAATTTCACCTAGCACAATTAGTTGTGCTAGGTGAAAACAATTCTCAGGATTGGACTCAGAGCTTTAATGCTCAGCTGGGAAGGTATTTTGAAGAACCTATCCCTACCCTTTTCCCCTTTGAAGGTCACTGACCTTTTATAGTTTATGTGTTATAAAATTAAAACCTTGCTTTATAAGCTTTTAAAGATTTGTAAATTTTTTCTAAAATTCGGGGAAAAAAACCTTAGTGTGGCTTAAAATCCTGCCAAAATATTAGAAATTGCACTTTCATAAACTTGAAGTCTGTTATTTTAACTTGTAAGTCCCAAATTTTAAACTGTGTATTTATTATTTCTTTAGACCTGTATTCTTCTCCCCCCCCCCCCCCCCCCCCCAAAAAATATAATTTTAATCAAACGTCTGTTCCATTTCAAGACTACCAGTCCAGTTTCTGAAAATAGCAGTTCCAAAAATAGAGACTAGGTCACAATTCTCAAACTTAAACCTAGATTCATGTAAAATTTTGATTTTATGAGGTAAATAGCCCTAGGGCTAGACTTTCTTCCTTTTTTCTGCCAGTTTGTTATATTTTCAAATCTTTTATTTTTGTGTATGTATTAGCCTATATGCGAAATAAAAACCTACAGTCCTTAATGGGATTCTCATCAGGCTGATTCAGAGAGCAACAAAGTTCTTTTTATAAAGGAAGGCAAACACTCTGAAGGATGTTGCCATAAAAGATAAGGTCAGCAGCCTTTACAAATACCTCTGTGATCTCACAAGGAGAAAGCTTCTGTAATCCTATAAATCAGATTTGTCTATAGATGGCCATCAACCCAATGATGAAACTACCAAGTTAAATGGATGGAGAGACCTTTTTTCCAATCTTCTCAGTGCTGATGTTGTTGTGTAGACTAATGATGATCTTGTAAGCCTAGCAGCTAGAACCTGAGAACTGCTAACAGATGATGGTGAAACTCTCTTCATATGAGTATCAAAGGACTGATATGCAGGAGTAATCTTACCTGTGGGGAAAAGGAAGGGCAACAGCATATACTTGAACTACATAGGGATTGTCCTTCTTTCAGTGCCCAGAAGCTCTTTGAAATGAATCTGCTTGGCTGCTGCAAGAATATCCTACAAAGAAAGAGACAAATCCGACAAGTTGGGTTTAAGAAGGCCACAGGTTGAATAGATTTTTAGAGTGCACCAGTTGGTAAAGAAAATAAGAAAATTCCTAAGATGATCTAATAAAGCCTTTGTGGTTTTCAAGGCTTGCTTTGATTTTTTCAACCATAAATTGAATGGCTTATACTCCCCTAAATCGGACAGCCAGTCAAATATTGTATACTGTTTGACAAGCTATATGAGTAGACTGAGAGCTGCATTTAAGTGGATGGCATGCAGAGCTCATCATTTACCTTCAAAATTGGCATGCAACAAAGATGTGCTGCTGCCCTGGAATCGTTAAATTATGTTAAAGATTATTTCATACCTTGAAAATCTGATTTTTACACTCTGGTCTTCCATTTCAGGTTGACCCCTGAATGAAGCCAACTTCTTGGATTCCTTTGCATCACTGATGACTCAATACAATCTCGGACAAATATTCTCAATGTCCTACAGGACAAAGCCGCAAAATTCAGACTAAAAGTAAATCAGCAAAAAAAAAAGATAATGGCAGTAGAACCACCAGGCTTGGTTAGGTCTCCTAATGTCATTACAGTTTGTGATGTCAATGTTGAAGTTGTTACCAATTTCCCCTATCTTGACTTCATGACTTTGCAAGATAGTTCCATGGATACAGAAATAGGTAGCTGAATTGTAAAAGCTTTTTCTGTCATCAGCAGACTTACTTAAATTTATTAAAACATCAGATGCTATTCTTCATAAAATCCATCCCCCATTTCACCTACTATGCTGTAATTCACTACAACACGAGGAAGTGAGAACGTGACTGAATGCTTACTGCACTGAAATTTGCCACGCATTTCTAACTGCTGAGAACACTGCAGTACCTCTTACTCTTATTAGAACCAGCATCGTCCGAAAAAGGTCTGAAAATGCAGCTCTGGTCAAGTCATGCTTGCAAGCTAAATTCTGGTTTAATGTTTGGAAGGATTGCGGCCAGCCAAAGCAGGGTGTCATAAACCAGATTTGCAAATCAACAAAGAGAGCGTTTGCTGATACCTTAGATAAACATTGTAAAAATATAGTTGAGGAGACTTCTGCAAAGGTAAGTCAGAACCCAAATGAGCTGTGGAAGTTGGTACCCAAATTGGCAGCCTCCACCACCTCACCAGCATCCACAGCTGATATCCTGGCGTTGGAGTGGTATGCCCACTTCGAGTTGGAGTTCTTGCCTCTGGATGTGGGTTTGGAATGGAGTTTTGAGCAGGAATTAGATACATTTCTTGCTGGGATGCCTCCTAATGATTTTGTTGTCCTTCTTTCCACTGTTTAACTCAGACTCAGACTCCCACCTTGGACCAGGAATACAAAAATAATCAGGATTTACAATATTACAGATCCACTGAAAGCAGCAGAAAAACAGATTGTTAAATTCAATAA
>JAQQPU010002681.1:1547-43807 GCA_029168905.1 Artemia sp. Kazakhstan ARC1039
AAAAAAAAACTTCTATTGAGACAAAATTTAGCTATAGACTAAGACTATGTACAAGGTTGGGGAATTAAAGATTGAACCGGAAGTTACCCCAAAAATATACTTCATAAATAAATTGTAAATTATTGCCTATAGGGGGGATAGGGGGCTATCATTTTTAAATGATAATACCTCATTTTTTTTTTTATCGAAAGCAGGGATGCCAAAAAGATAATTATTTTTTTCATTTAAAGTGAAGACAGAAGAAAATGATATCAAATTCCCTGGGAAACCATTGAAATATTTTGACAGACCCAGGGCCCTCCATTAGGACTTGTTCATTGTCTTGGGTATTTTGCGATTTCTCATAGGCTACTGGCCTAATTTGGCTTTTGTGTGTGCTCCGTCTTAATTAAATTCTTTGGATCTTATTGAATGCCACGGCGAATAGATGACTCAGTTTTTCAGTAATTTGAGGTATATCTGAATAATTTCGACATTTTTGTTGTTGTATTTGTACCCCTTTACTCATACCCTCAATTTTTTTTTCAAGGAACACTAAGCGGTTTAACGTTATTTTGTGTGTTTGTTTGAACCATACAGTGATCTAGTTAATTATTTTTCTAATGAAAGCTGAGACGGTATCCTATCAAGGTGGTATCCAGAGGGGGGGGGTAGGGAGGCATTATATTTAAATGATAATATCTCGAATTTTTTTTTATTGAAAGCAGGGATCCCAAAAAGTTAATTTTTTTTTAATTTAAAGCAGAAACGGCAACCTATCAAGGTGATATCCGGGGGGTAGTGAGCTATCATATTTAAATGATAATACCTCGATTTTTTTTAAAGCAGGGCTGCCAAAAGTTAATTTTTTTTTTATTTAAAGCAGAGACGGTATCCTATCAAGATGGTATCCAGAGGGGGGGCATAGGGAGTTATTATATTTAAGTGATAGTACCTTGATTTTTTTTTTTTGAAAGCAGGGATGCCAAAAAGTTGAAAAGTCGACAAAAAGTAACAAGATTTTCGTGAGTTATACTTGATACAGCACTTGCATGGTTTTGTCGTCCAAAGGGAAAGGGACATATGCGTCCAACCCGTTTTTTTTCTTATTGATGAAACGGGTTTACTTTGAAAACATTCATTCATAAATACCAGGCAGATTCATACTAAAACGAATTGGTGTGACGAAAGCGATATCGACATCCCCACCTAACGTTGCGCTCGAGTGACAATGGCGCACTTTGTCCAGTGCCCAAGTTAAATTAAAAGGCCAGGTCATAATAAAAGCTTTCAATTTGGGAGGTTCAAGGAGGAGTCTTTGGCAGTCTTATGACCTCAGGGTACTAGATGTTGCAACGTTCTTAAGTATCTACAGTGGTTTAAAAAATTCGATCACCCCACAAATGATTATCAAAAATATGCACAAATATAACAAATGTAACAATTGGAATATTATAACACTTTTTTCAAAGCTTTGAAGAAAAGCAAAAAAGGCTAAATACTCCTAACTACGCTTAAAAGCTATTTTAAAAAGAAACTCTTTGGAGATTTCCATGGAAATGACCATAGCAGAAGCTTTGAGCCTGGGTGGGAATCAAAGAGGAGTCTTTGAGTATTTTGACCACAGCTGACTTATTTTTGCGACTTTCTTAAATTTGGTAATTTTTGTGAGCATTTGGAAATCAAAGCTTAAACTCAATAACTGATACTAAGTGTCCTAACATTTTGCTTGGATTAAAGTGACGAACTAGGATGAAAATCCCAACATCTTCCTGGAGCTACTTCAGTCTGCATATTATTTCATTTAGTTACATTTAAAACGGATGAGCTTTTCATCTTTTACCAAAGAAAATAGCTGGCACTTCATTTTTCTTCATATTGAATAAACCATTAAGAGTTTTTTGTTTCATTGTAATTGAAAAGTTCTCATGTGAAGTGTTGATCATGTATTTTTCAATTTGATAAATTTACTCCTTTTAGATGCAGTTTATAATTTGACTGATATTAGGTATTTATCTGTTTATAATTTGGAATGAATCCCCAAAAGAAAAAATGAATAATATCCAAAAGAGCAGCCAAAACCAATAAAAAAGCAGCAGTTCAGCCTTAGCCTACATGACATATATTCTATAAAGAAGCCAAAAAAACTTTAAAATCCTTTTTTTAAGTTGTTATTAAAAACCAGTTTTTAACACAAGAAGGCTTTTTAGAAATCCAAAAGAGCAAAAAAAAACAATCAATATCAAAGTCGCCCATTTCAACTGTTTTAAAGGTGACAAAACAGATATAGGCAAAAGGCATTATGAAAAAATTAAGCTTCTAAGTTCAAACCTATATTCAAAGTTTTTGCCCAGATAACTGACGAATTTTGTGATACGGTATTTGAAGTTTTGTATGCAGTAATGCTCGATGAAAAAAAAATACTAATTTTGATAATTATTTATGTTAAGAATACATAGCTAATAGATACTTCAACTACTCGTGTTATGCAAGGGTTCTGAAACGTCACAGCAATTTCGTTTCTACCAGATTTCTACTTCTCTTGATGAATAACGAAGAAGACCAGTTTCCAGTCAGCGACTTGTGAATTTTGAACTCATGAATAGGCTCGAATCTGTTGTAAGTTTAAGCTGTGATTTGAGAAAGACTGATGAAAACATTAAGGTTTGCGGTCAACATTGATCGCCCCGGCGGCGCGCCGCCGACATCTTACCGGCGGCACGGTGTGGCGCGCTATTTTTGGCCCCGCCGCCGCCGGTCTTCCCTCATCGGCGCGGCGCCGGGGTCTAATTCAGATATTATCATACCCACAACTAAAGGACTTACCTGATTTTTTTTTCAACAAAGATTTAGAAAATAAGACGTTCCACAAATATATCTACATCCATTTCTCAGGTTTACAGAGGTACATTACTTTCATAGGAGGCGAGAGAGACGGCTTACGATAGAGACAAAGAATGTTTTAGTACTTCTAGCCCAAACAAAACTGATTTAAAAAAATCTCTTTTTTCCTTTTTTTTTCTACAGAGTTTATGAAGCTTCATGGCAAGTTTGAGTTACCTTAGACTGTGGTATACCCATATAGATTCTACTTTGCGCGTATAAATGTTATGTTTTAAATAGAACCCTCATAGTTACAAAAATGTATCACAATTATTGCATCATACACTGAAATAGGGCCAAATTATTCAGCTAAAAGTAAACACTATAATTTTTACAGGTTTTCTTATTATTTGAATCCTTCAACAAGAAACTGTTTGCTTGAAAAGCTTAAAGACCGTAAAAGGTGCGTTACAAATTATTTTTACCAAATATTAACAGTTGATTGCATACCTATTGAGTGATACATCAAGAATATATTCCAAGTAATTGTTTAAACAGTTTTGTTTCCCAGAAGCAAGATCATGGGGTTAATCTCATTTGATTTTAATCATACATGGTTCCAAAAAGTATTGCAACAGCTTTTAAATGAGCATTTAAATGTGCATTTAAGCACTTTTTAGAGCATTCAAAAACTTAATTGAATTCTTTTTTGCTGAAGTATTTAGAAATGATGCTTTCCTTATTTAAATATGGAGTTAATTTTGAATTATGTGAATATATTTTTTGGGGTTCGATAGAATGGATTCCTCGTCTCCGACTAATTTTTCATTAATAGCATAGGGATTTCACTTTCCGAAATTTCAGAGGTCACGAAATATTCAAATTCGGTTCGAAAGACTGACCGAAGTGGTCGCAAAAACCCGCAGAACTTGATGAGAGAGGCATATGAATGAACCTTGAAAGATGAAATTGTAGAACTTCCAACTGACCAAGTTTCTCAGCTACGTTATCTTTATGATTATGACTTAGTTTGGCAACTGATAGTGACGCTTACTCAAACTTGCTGCCGCTCTGCCATATAAATCTTTTTTGTTTGTTTTTCTGCAGTGACTCTTGTCTCTTGCTGAATCATTTTAAAGACAGAAACAGAGACTTGAGTAGCCTAGAGTTATATCTGGACGTGAAAGGCCTTTCCTGCATGTAAAAAACAGCTGTGCCATCACCTGCATGGGTGGTAATACTTGCTCAACAGAAAAGAGCATTTTAAATACAAAATTTTGTTGCAAATTTTTTAACAGATGCTATTGTTTCTAAAAGCGGATTCCTTATGCTAACTACAATTACCGCCGTGGACCAGTTTAATGTTTATCAATTATTTTATCCAGCCGTATATTGATGGCATATTCGAAGTACATTTGAAATGAAGAAGACAATAACGAGTATGCCGTGTTTGAGAGTTTAAAAACTGAATTATTTTTCAGTGTAACTGAATAGTAAATTTTTTTTTGGTAAGAATTTGTAGATAGCATATAGCATAATTACTTACCAAAAAACCTTTACTATTCAATTACTCATAAAAAAGAACTTGAGTATTTAAAAACCCCAAACCCTTCATGTTCACTATTGTTAGTTCGTCTGATTTACCTTTAAGAAGAGCCCCCACCCCCTTCCCTGAAAGCTAACAGCCAAAATTAATCATAACAAGCTTTTGAGCGATAATGTCCAGAGTTGGCCAAGCCTAGAGGCAAAGTAGGGACGTATGAGGACCCTCTTTCCAGTCCCCACCCAAAGAATCAAAAAGTCACATGTTAGAATTGAAAATTCGTCAAGCCATTAAATGCTCATAGTTGATCTAAGCTAAAGACAAAGTTTCTCAGAGGAGGCGTAAAAAGGCGATTTCATAGCTTCTGGAGCAATTTTGGAGCTAACAAAATGAATATGTTTTGATTACAGAGAATCAAGGTTCTAAAAAACCATTACATTTGAGTCAGAATAATAAAATAAACCAAACTAAATAGGATGGCCCTCTCGGCAAAGTTCTTTATGCAAGCATAGCATTTTCTCGATAGTTTTCGTAAGAAATCAGCAGTTTTGAAAGTTTCCTGAATAATTGAAGTGGGGCGGGAGGACTAAGAAAAGAAACACGTAAACAGACAATTCATATGAAAAATATAAAGAATCATTGCAAATACAATAAAAACGCTTATCATATATAGTAAGTTCTATAGTAAAGCATCTATCATTTTTACAGCTCTATCATAAAAAACGACTGTTCGAATATAATCACGATATTGGGGGAAAAAGTGCCCGAAGGCTTGAAGCTAGTTTTCTCCACTCGCTATTTTTATCAGTAATATACGTCAGTGCCCGGCAAGAGGGTCTTCCTATATATTCTATAAATTAGTAACACTCTAATACTAACAAATTAGCACCGCTTCTTGAGGGAACATTTCTGGAGGGAACTAAATTTAAAAAAAAAACTGAAAAAAAGGTTAATTATACCAAAACAAGTGTTATTATGGAAACAATTACTAGGTGTCAAAATCTTCCTGAATTTAGGGACACTTATAACTTTTTAAGGCTAGCCATTTTATTAGTATTAATTTCTACTATTCATACACGTTCCTATCTTACCCCACTCACCCTTAGCACCAATGGAGTCAGTTGGGGCAACTGACTTTGAAAACGTTTTTTTATCTTCAAAAAAGAAATTCAAAAAAGCCCCCTCCCTCCTTCCTTCCTATGTTTTCGTGAAATGGCGCAATTGCCTAGCATCCGCTCCACTGAAAAATTGGAGGACACAACTGAATGGACCTGGTGTGGCAGTTAGAATTGTAGTTAGGTTATTTCAAATTGTTAAAGCGCTGCTACCCCGAAAACCAACATTACTGGGTTAATGTCTTTGATTTGAGCCAGCCGCAGTTAAAATATACCATATAGTTATACCATATAGGTAAAACCCAGGCCATATCCAGGATTTTTTTTTGGAGGGGGTTTTAATCAAAGATTTTTTTCGGGGGGGGGGGGGGGTTACAGAAACAAACCTCAAAAGACGCATACAAAATGTTTTATATCCATTTTTGTTACGTTTTTACTAGTCAAACAAACATTTTGGGAGGGGTTCAAACCCCCCTAACCCCCCCCCCTCAGGGTACGGCCTAGGTTAAAATAGTTAAAACAATAATCTCAAAAGAATGAAAATAAATTTACCAAGTCAAGCAGGAAGTATTGGTCCGTTTCTTTGTACAACAGCAGCATTCTCTCGATAGTTTTCGTAAAAGACCTTCTTTTCTCTTGGGTCCAAGTTGGTCAATGAAAGAATATGGGCTAACTTCGAAAAATTTCAACTAGAAACAGACAACTGACATGAATTCCAATCGACTTTCCGCAGAGCCAATAAGAGTAAGAATCCAATGGTAAATATTTAATATAGAACTTTCTCAAATAAAGCTAATCTAATTTGAGTTGGGATAAGACTCTACATAAAAAAAAGTGAAACGTCGAGTAAAAAATGTCAAATTGTAAAAAACGTCAAAAAGTTAAAAATCAAAAAGTAAAAAATGTCATATTTTCGACGTAACACCTTTAAATTAGGTGTTGTTTTCTAATTAAAATGTCTTAAAATGTCAAATGTAAAAAAAATGTCAAAAAATGTCAAAAGAAAACAAACCAATTATCCTTCTTTGTAAAAACTAAATCAATTGAAAAAAGAAGAAAATTGTGAAGAAAGAACAAATCATGAAATTATGTGAAATGACATCAATTTTTTTTTTTTTTTTGCTAAAAATGTAAGGCAAAGTTTTAATTAAACATACGTCAAATATAAAATTATTAAAACAATTATCCCACTATATACAATACTATCACAATATATAACACGTCATTAGAATAATCATAATGTAACACTAAGTGTGGTATTCGTTTTCACATGACCAGGCATAAAATATTAAACAGAAGAGTCAAAATAAAATAGTCCAAAGGACTATCAAATTAAGAAATACAAAGTTTCCTTACAAAGACAAAATTTAAAATGAGACACCGAAATCCATGCTTTCAAAATAATTGTCAAACTAGTTTCAGTTAAGCCCGTGCACAAAAATTTGTAATTATATTTGGGGGAAGGGGACACCAAAAGCAGGCAAATTACACGACAAATATAAAAACTGTTGAGAATATCAAAAAAAAACTAGAGACTTTAGGAGCCTCTGGAATCTGGAAGGCCCTCTCAAAATCTCTGTATACATGCCTGTATTCACTATCTGATTTTGCAAAACAAGCGCCAAATGTTAAACAGAATTACCCAAATATCAAACAATTAAGGGAATAGTCCATTTCTATAATACAAGCGACTTTTTTTTTAATATTAATATGGAACTTGAAAATTAAACTTTAAATATAGAACTGTTAAAATAATTTTCAAATTATGAAATGATAAAACTAACGAGGTTCAGCCGAAGGACACATTTGATTTGTCACTAATCGTAAAGTTTATTTCGAAACCCCAGCTAGAAACCGATAATGATCACGAATTCTAAAAGGCTTTCGACAGAATCAATAAAAGTAAAACCTCCACAAAACGGGGCTCTCCTTTAAAATACAAAGGTATCGAGACAAAATAAATTTTTACTAAATTACATTTAATTAATTCAGCTAAATTAAAATTTAATTTAAAATTTGCTTTACTTTTTTTTCTCTTTCTCTTCTTTTTCAAAAATCCTTTCGATCTAAATCAGTAACATCATTGTCAATTTTTTATTTTCTTTCTTTGTTCTCTTTATAAATGAAGTCAGAAAGATGTCATTGTGCCAATAAAGATGAATGAAAAGCCCAGACACCACTGGAGAATTTTCAGCAACAAGTTTGATCAAAGGCAATTGGGAGTTTCAATACCTCCGTTTACTCCAACTGGAAATTTTTAATTTTTCATCATCTATATTCTCAGAATTTTAACAATTATATATCTATAACAGTTCTCCCAATGACTGAAGGAAGTGCTTCGGGAAGGCTGTACAGGAGTAGCTTTTGTCAAGTTAAAGACATAGTTCGAATACGTGCATATTATTATATCGTTACACCAGATTTTGACCCAAAATTAAATAAAAAACAAGTTTTTTTTAACTGAAAGTAAGGAGTAATATTAAAACTTAAAACGAACAGAAATTATTCCGTATATGAAAGGGGCTGTCCACTCCTCGACGCCTCGCTCTTTACGCTAAAGTCTTTACGCAAATTTTCTCAGGTACGTAACTTTTGATGGGTAGATAAACTTGATGAAACTTATACATTTGAAATCAGTATTAAAATCCGATTCTTTTGATGTATCTATTGGTGTCAAAATCCCGTTTTTTAGAGTTTCGGTTACTATTGAGCCGGGTCGCTCCGTACTTACAGTTCGTTACCACGAACTACTGTTTGATCATATTTCCGACGTCGGTGCCCATTTTTAGAGCTTCGATAGTGAATATATGGAAATGCTTGTTGCAGAAGTAAAAACACATTAGATCTCATCCGAGAAACATTATTAAATCATTCTTTAAACCATTAAAACAATCGCTAAATTAAACCATTATTTTTTTTAGGATGGATTCTTTGCAAATTTCAGTTTACTATGAAAAGTCTAGTTTTAATTAATTGCTTCGAAAAAAGGCAGCATATTATTTGCAGATACACGCTCTATATATGCTCAAATTAAATTCTACGTCTC
Source organism: Artemia sp. Kazakhstan ARC1039 (assembly GCA_029168905.1). Taxonomy (NCBI): domain Eukaryota; kingdom Metazoa; phylum Arthropoda; class Branchiopoda; order Anostraca; family Artemiidae; genus Artemia; species Artemia sp. Kazakhstan ARC1039. The sequence goes on from JAQQPU010002681.1 coordinate 10,054, forward strand.
TTTTAGCCTTACGTATTATGAGAACAGAGCAGTCTTCCACAAACCGGAAATTAGTCGCCTTACAAAAGCACGAATTTACAACGCCACAGTCTCAAGCATCATGCTGTACTCTTCTGAGACATGACCGATAACCAAGACACAGCTAAGAAAAGTCGATGCCATGCAAACTAGACACCTGCGTCGAGTTGAAGGCTTCAAATGGTACGACAAGATCAGCAATACTGAGATCCTGAAGACCTTCAAGTTAGCGAGCCTCTCCACCCAAGTAAAAGCTCGTTCTCTAAGATGGTACGGCCACTTACTTCGCCTCCCACCAAGTACACCTGCAAGGATAAATTTGGACTTCAATCCCTCGGAAAATTTCTGGAAACGTCCTCGAGGGAGGCCACGCACCAGATGGGCTGATGTTATAAATCAACGCCTCTTCAACCGCAACATCGACCCAAATAAGGCCCCAACCTTAGCCTTGGACAGGGCTGCTTAGGGAAGACTGACAGCACTGTCAACCAGCTCCCTCTACGCCGGCGACTCAGCTGAGCGAGAGCGTTAAGTCTATTAAGTCAAGCTCTGTCTCACATGCCAATCCGCACATTTTTAACAAAGATCTCATTCAATGTATAAATCACTACAATCAAATCAATTTGGCGATGATGATACTCGTAGGTTACTATAAATGTCACAATGTGGCAGAATTCCAATTAATACAACAAATATGTGTACCTGTTTACAAAGTATTTATGTGTGCCTATCCCAGACAAATCCCTCCTTAAATTCCACAATCCAGTTCAACAATAAAGCAAGGTTAGAATCTTTTCCAATTTACCAAAATTTTGACAGAAACATTGGTAATTGTATACCTCAAACTTCCCCAAATGCCTTTTCTTATTTCAAGTGGTGAGAAATCCCGAGTCAAGGTAGCCCGCCTCAAATCATCCCTATTTTACACCCAATTTAAGAACGAATTTCTCCCCCATGTCTCCCTGGTCTGAGCAAAGGCAGAAAGTGATGGTAACTGCAATAGTCGCAACTATAGCTAAATATTGTTTAAAAGCGTCTTTATGTCCTTGGTTAGTACTATGATTTCCATCTGTCCCTACCTCTCTAATCATAGCCCAGGACATTCACTATTTGGGACCTAATCTACCTAATTTGGCCGTAAATCTCTTGGAGTAATAATCTATACAGCAATAATTTTACCAAAGACTTCCCAGTCTTTACCCTTTCTCATAACTCAGTAATTCTGACATGAAATGCATTACTGAAACTACTTTATCCTTACATTAATTTTTGTACCTCAATCCGATCCGTTAGGATATATTTCTTCTACTTCTAAAATCGTATATTCAACTCTTTCCCTTTACTACAAATTATACCAGACCGCCCTTTCCCCCCAAGAGCCAAAACACACAAACGTTCTAATTATTACCAGACCGCCCTTTCCCCCGAAGAGCCAAAATATGCAAACATTCTAATTATTTTGAAGTTAGAAAAAATATGGCACTTTTTAAAAACTTTTTGAAAGATCCTACCCCTCCTATTTCCCCCACCGGCAACGAATCCATGAATGTGCTTGAATATACTGACAAATTCTTAGGAAACACCTCATTTGATGAAGGTTATAGTTGTTATATGCAATGCTTAATTCAACGCCAAAATTTGTGTGGTGTTGCGATGGGCTCTATCTTAAAACGAGAATGCATAGTTTGTTCCCTAATTATACTTTGGAGAGATCCTGTGTATTGTCTCTCAAGTCCCATTGAGGGACTTAACTTGAATAGAGAAACTTTTAAAAGCTTGGGAAATAGACCTAACTTACCGTCTCGAAATGGAATCTAAAAGCCTCCCTTTCTATTAAGGCCTGGAGGTATCTTTCCAATTGCTGAGACCGTCGAGCAATTTCTTCCTCAGACACAAATGCGTCAGACTTTTTAGGAAACCTGCAAAACGAAATAAAAGAATGAATTCTACCAGACGTCTCTCTCTTTCGCTCTTCCAAATTTAAGTATTCTTTAGAAATCTGCAACGTGCTGATATTACCGGCTAACAAAGGAATAAGTAAAGTACCCACTTTCGAATGGAAAGATAGCATGACAAACTGACTTTTTAAGAAGGAGAATGAAATGAAAAGCTTTGAAGAAAATAGAGTAGTTTTATTGTTAGGGCTTGACCCCGTCGCCGCGCCGGCACATGTATCAAATGCCACCGACGAGGGGCCCGGTCAATCACCGCCGAAGTGCCGTAACGCCACCGGCGTGCCGCCGACTCTGACTTTGAATTGATTTGAACCTATTCTTTATTGCGTCAACCGCAATAATGGAGCTTTTCTTTTCTCGTGTGGTTAAGGATTTCGATTTTCCTGCTTAGAAATCAAATGCGACTTCGAGCAATCGCACAACAAGCCAGTGCGCACACAAATAGTTCGCAGGAATTCCTTGTGCTTCCAGGGTGAGTTTTTATTCAGCACTAGTTTTTGTAGCGCATCCACTGAATAAAAAAATGTCTTTCGAACAGACACGAGATTAAATTGCAGGTAGGAACATGAGATTTAAGGACCTCTCTATTTCAGTTTAGCAAAGAATCAATATTTCTTGAGTCCTTGCCATAGGCGGGTGTTTATAAATACTGAGGTTTTGATTCCTTGACATAGCAGCGTTACTTGAAAATGAATGTTCTGAAAATTCTAAAGTTCCAAACTGCTAAATGAATGAGGATGATGCTGTGGAGAATGAATGAGGAGACATGATCAGCAGACTATGTCTGCTGACCACGTGCCTCTGGATATGGGATTTTCCCTAACTAAACGCTCTATGTTAATGGGCAGCCTCAACCTTATGAGGTGGGTGGAGCCCACCTCAGGGACTTTCAGTATCTAGGCAAGCCCTAGCTCTAATTAGATCCCAGGCCTAGGGTCGGTTGGGCCTGCAACCCTCCACCCGAAAATTTTACCGCAACGAAAAACGATGATACTGCCTCGGATGACCTACCCCCCCCCCCCCTTTACCTTCCACGACCCCAGCATGTCCCTGGACCGATTTCAGACCATCGAATGAACCTTATTGACGAGGGTGGAATACGACTCGCCACCTGGAACGTACTCACACTCAACTTTCCTGGAGCTAAATCAATGCTTGCCTATGAGCTAAAACGCTTCAATATAGCTGTGGCTGGCCTTACGGAAACCCGCCTTGTCGGAAGAGAGTCCGAGGATATTGGTGAAGGATATCACCTGATCTGGTCTGGCGACCCAAAAAGCAAGACAAATGGTGTAGGCCTCGCACTGAACGCTAGAGCCAAGAGATGACTTCTCTCCTATCAACAAATTTCAGATAGAATACTGATGGCTCAGCTCCAGCACAAGCATGGAAAGTGGACAATTATTGTATGCTATGCTCCCACCAATCCTAGTCCTGTGGAAGTGACGGATCAGCTCTATGCGGAGCTCTCAGCGACCCTGTCTAGAGTCCCAACCCACGACATCGTCACTCTTCTGGGAGACCTTAACGCGACGGTAAATGACAGGGAGGGTGTGTGGAGAAGTGTTTTCGGCCATGTGACTCCAGATTCACTGAATGACCACGGACAAAGACTCCTCCAGCTCTGCAATATGCATAATCTGGTTATTTCAAACACGCTCTTTCAGAGACGAGATATACACAAATACACTTGGTATAGTAACGACGGCCAGACAAAGAAGATGATCGATTATGTTATGATCTCGGGTCGCTGGCGCTCGTCGATAACAAATTGCCGGACTTATAGGTCGGCCGAGCTTGGAAACACAGACCATAGGATGGTAGTCGCCACACTTAGGCTACGCCTGAGAGCACAAGGACAAGAAAGACGGCCTCCAAAGCTCGATCTGAGTAGTCTGGCTACATTTCAGATGCAACTGAAGTATGCTCTCGATGTATGATGTATGATGTATGATGAAGTATGATCTCTAACCGGTTTAGCTGCCTCCAAGTTCTGGACGACCCTGAAGTAGCCTGGAAGTCTTTCAAAGATGATATACTCGATTCTGCTGGCAGTACCATTGGCCGCAGCAGACACAAGAATAAACCCTGGATATCCCAGGAGACTCTGTCTGTAATCGAGCTGCGCCGGAAGGCCCGTTTAGCAAAGAATATGCCAGAGTACAGACGACTCAATGGCCTGCGCAATAGCCTACTGCACAGTGATAGGAAGACCTTTGTCGACAAGAAAGCCAGAGATCTTGAAGATGCCTCGAAAAAAGGAGATACCTGCTCCCTCCACAAACACCTCCGCGAGCTGACGGAAGGGAAGACTTCCACCGTGAGCCGTGTGTTTTCTGCTGACGGAAGCATGCCGGATGACAATGCAGGCCAACTCTCTGCCTGGAGCAGTCACTTCTCAACGCTTCTGAATGCCGAGGCAGTTGCTCATCCCGACCCTGATCTGATTCAAGCAGCAATGACCACACCCGAGGCTACTTCCTACCTCGTATCGCAACCGTTTACCACCTTTGAGATCCGAAATGCTGTAAAACGGTTAAATAATAATCGAGCCCCCGGCGTCTGTGGTATTTCTGCAGAACACCTCAAGTACGGGGGTGCAGCGATGATTCTGTGGCTCCAGCTAATCTTCTCAGCTGTATGGACGACGGAAAGCATACCGAATGACTGGCGTGCTGGCATCATATTGCCGCTCTGGAAACGTAAGGGCAGCCGTCAAATCTGCTCCAACTATCGTGGGATCACGCTTCTCTCCGGTCCTGGTAAACTCTTCGCCATGTCACTCCTGGACAGGTGTTCCACCTTTTTGCGTAGAAAGAGAAGATTCCAGCAAGCCGGATTCACGCCCGGCAGGTCGACGACGGAGCAAATGTTGACTATGCGCCAGTTGATCGAGAAGACGCGAGAGTTCCACCAAAAAGCGTACATCGCATTCGTGGACTTTAAGGCTGCCTTCGATTCTGTTGATCGCCGTTCACTTTGGCGGATACTAAGAACTACGGGTCTACCCAAGAAATATTGCTCACTCTTTGAAAAGCTGTATGAGGATACGGAAAGCTGCGTGCAAGTCAATGGAAGACGCAGTCCCACATTCCCGGTGAAGACTGGCGTCCGGCAAGGTTGCGCCGCCGCTCCCGAGCTTTTCAACTGCGTCATAGACCATGTTATGGCCAGCATGATGAATCGCCTTCAATTCGGTCTTCAGTTCGGAGACCGGGTACTCTCTGATACTGACTTCGCCGACGACATAGCGCTAGTTGCGAGCACCGTCGATAAGATGACCAAAGCTCTCCAGGTGCTCTCAGAAGAAGCTTCGAAAGTTGGACTGAAGATCAACGGGCAGAAAACCAAAGTTATGCTTATTGAGCCCCCCACGTCCCGTTCTACTGTAAAGGAAGTCAACATCGGAAGCAACCGAGTAGATGTGGTTAAAAACTTCACTTACCTGGGATCTATTCTGTCGAATGATGGCTTGATCACAAAAGAGCTTACATCTCGAATTGCCAAAGCTTCAGCACTTGTTGGGAGGCTTAGCAGCATCTGGCGAAAGCCAAACATAAGCCGCTTTACCAAAATGCGCATCTACAATGCGTCAGTCAGTACCGTCCTGCTGTATGGAGCGGAGACGTGGACAGCTGCCAAATCTATCCTCAGCGCCGTCGATGTCGCTCAGACGAAACATCTCCGAAGAATCGAAAGACTTCACTGTACTGACTTCGCTAGCAACCAGACTCTCCTATCACCTACGGCTCAAACTCCTTTCTCGACGCAGCTCGCCCAGCGTACTGTTCGGTGGTACGGCCACCTCCTTCACATACCACGCGATGCCCCAGCACGGTTTACATTCGACTTCGACCCCACCCTACACGGATGGAAACGACCCAGAGGACGCCCACCCACTAGGTGGAAAGACAAAACCGATGAATTAATCACCCAAGCCCACATCCCGGTGGAAGAAGCTGCGATCCTGGCAAGCGATAGGTCAACCTGGAGGCACCTAGTCTCATCGTTCTCTACGCCGAACCCTCGGCAGGAGCCTTAAGTCAAGTCTTATTTGTCATAAAACCACTGGAGCTGACTAGGTGTCTGATTAAAGGAGGGGGACCTATTTCAGACATCGACAGAAATGAATTGGAAGGAAACTACAAATGCAGATCTCCCTAATCACCATCTCTATAGTTTATATCTATTATACCACCTTGAAAATTAATTTTTCGCTACTTACTCTGTCTAAATTTTCTTAATAAGTATTTCATCACTTTGAATATTTCACCAACATACAATTGTAACTATTTTAAATGCAGAGACAGTTAATAGTAGAGACCTAATTGTAATTGCAAATTTTTATCTTGAGTCTAATCTTGGAAAATAGGCTACTACCCAATCTTGGACCAAGGATCTTAAAATTGAATTATCTCAATCATGTATAGATTCAATCGCTGACATGTATTGTGAAAAACTAATCATATTTAAATAGGCTTGGCTATAAGATTGTAGTCAGCCTATCCCAACTATCTGCATCAGGTCCATGATCTGGCTGTTCCAGCCATTTTCACACATTACCTCTCCCACCACTCAGGGTCATTACACTGAACTCTGCAGTAGGTTCTACCTTCTCCCTAATGGCCTCACAGATGACTTTTTCGACGATGCCAACTGCAACCCAAATCAAAACTAAATTCACCTTCCTTTGCACTATCTTACCGAAGAGAACTGTCTGAATTGTCATCAACAGTCCCAGTCTGAACCTTTTCAGTTTCATTTTCACCCTCAGTGCTGTCTTCTCACCAAATCTCTTCACAGCATACTTCTTCGTTTTGCTAGCTTTTGTTCTTCATTTTTTCTTTTCCACCTCTTTTTTGCCTGCCTTGTAGCAAAGGCAGCTTCAATCTTGGCCCTGACTGATGTATCAGTGAGTACTTTTGCTCTGCCCTCCTTTCTTCCTTCAAGCATTATGTTTTCTTGGTGGTGCTGGGATGTGGTTCTACTTGTTCAGGTAATACTATCCTTTTTCACAATGACTGCAAAATCACAGGGCTTGCTGAAAGCATTGGGTGAGAGGATGGCAGTTTAGGTAGGGATGGGGCTGGAGTTAGAACCTCTGATGAGCTTAGCAATTTGCCACCAGCTTCATGGGCTAAAAAAACATTTGGCTGGTCTGTATTTAAAAGCACAGATCTTCATTATCAAAACAATCTGGATTGAAAAGGGATATACCCTCCAAATCCCTTCGGGATGTTTGATGGTACGAAAGCTAAGGGGAAAGATTTTTCCTACCAACCCAGCTGTGACGTAAATGGTGGCAGTCCTTCTCGATGGTGACGGTTGCTCGATGAAAAAAATACTACTAATTTTGATAATTGATTCTGTTAGGAATACATAGCTGTTAGATATTTCAACTATTATGCAAGGGTTCTGAAATGTCACAGCCATTTCGTTTCTACCAGATTTCTAATTCTCTTGATGAACAACAAAGAAGACCAGCGTCCAGACAGAGACTCGCGAAATTTCTAACACGTTAATAGGCCAAATCTGTTGTAGATTAAAGCTAGAATTTGAGAAAGACTGATCAAAACATAAATTTGTGCGGTCAACAATGATCGTGCCGGTGGCGCACCACTGACATATGACCAGCGGTGGCGCAAAAAAATTTTCGCTGCTATTTTAGCCATCACTGCCACCAGGCTTCCCTTATCGGCGCGGCGCCGGGGTCTAGCTAGGGCTACTTTAAAAAGTTTCAACTTAGCGTTGTTTGCTAGGTGATTCGCCAATCATCATAATTTGGTTCATTACAGCCAGGTTTGATAATAATAATAATAATAATAATAATAATAAGTTTATTAGCCATAGGCCATACACGGATTAACAAAGAAAGAGACACAATAAATACACATATAATATGAGCACTATTTTTATTCTTTCCGTAGCTGGAGAGCTTTTCCAAGAAATTATGTCGTACCCACAATATTTTATTTCCGTTTGCTCTGCAATATATCCGGGAAAATTACCTCACGCAGAAAACAGGGTCTTATATTGTCAGTTATTGGACACCTTTGGAGAAAATGGGCCAAATCTTCATTTTCATTTTTACATAAGGGACAACTGTACCTGCAATCCGGACCAGGCCCACGCCATTCCAATTTCTTCAAATTATAACCCAAAGGTAAATTACTTGATCGTAGTTGGATCCAGTGTTTCAGTTCTCTCTTACTCAGACCTAAATTTAGATAAAATTCCTCCCCTGTGGCGCCTTTTCCCAACCCCATAATTCGCATCCATAATGAACTACAGGCTTAATTTTTGTTTCAAAAATATATTTTATTAATTTTATATCATTTACCCCTTCAAATATTTTACTTCTATAAACAGATGCTAACGCTACTTTCCCTTTCTTAATTGATTTTTTAACATTTTCACGCCATCCTCCTTTTTGTTCAAGCCAAACACCTGGATATTTAAACCTTTTAGATCTTGCTAATTCCACCCCTCTATAATAAAATTTTTCCTCTGAATAATCCCCACCACCAAATACAACAATTTCATTTTTACTTACATTAAGCTCCAGATTATTTAACATAAAGTAATCAGAACTTTTTTGCCACCAGAGCCATGTCATCTGCGAATAATAACATCGACAGATTCAAATTCCCTAAACGCAGTGACGGAGCCATTCTAGTCTCTATATACCTGCAGATATCATTAATAAATAAATCATATAGCTTAGGTGATAGGGTACAACCTTGCCTAACTCCAGAACTTGGCCTATCTCATTCGAAAAAAACGCCCCTTGCACTCCCAACCACATCTCTAGTTGCTACATATATACTCACCAGTAGCGTAACTATCCTCCTCAGTAATCCTATCTCAATAAACTTAGACATTAAAATCCATCTATCAACCTTATCGAACGCTTTACGCAGGTCTAAAAACGCTACATAAAATCTCTTCTTCCTAATACCATATTTATCAAAAACGCCTTGTACCTTGTACCAGGTCGACCTAAGACCTGGTCGACCGTCGAATACGATTCTCGGAATCCAGCTTGCTCTTCTCTTAAAATCTCATACTTACCAAGCCACTCACTCAGACGCTTCTCAATTATCTTCATAAATATCTTACTCAGTGAGGATGCTAGGCTTATTAGCCTGTCTGGGTCTTTTCTGTTTCCCTTCTTAAATAAGGGAATTCTTGTTGTAAGGTTCCAAGACTCGGGCCATATTCCCCGGTCAAGAATTCCATTAAATATTGCAACTACGATTGGCAAGAACAACGATATAAACTTCTTATAGAAAAGAGTCGGAATTTCATCGGTTCCTGGTGACGGGTTACCTTTCATAGACTTCAGGCCGGGTTGCACTTCTTCTCCTGTTATCTCCTCTGTCAGAGCGTAATCGTGTTCCTTCATAGGGTATTCTCCACACCCTCCTTCTTTGAGTTCGTAAGCAGTCGCAAAACCTCCAAGATCTCGTACACAGCCAGGAGCTTCTGAAATGGATTGTTCCCAAGCTTCTGGGTCTGGTTCTTGCTGGTTCTTGCTAATATTTGTTTGCGCTATTCTTTTCCAGAATTGACGGAGGTTGCTCTTTTTTAAATCTTCTGATAAAACTCTAGCTTGTTCTTCTCGAAACATCCTCTTCTTAGTTTTAATTAGCATCTTATATTGACTTCTTTCAGATTTAAAACTAGCCATTAGTGTTATATCATCTTTTCTCATTTTTGACAATTCAAGTTTTTCACTTAATCTAATTTTAGCCGCTAGACATTCAGCATCGAAAAAAAGACTCTTCCATTCCTCTTCCTTTTCCCTTGAGCTTCTGCAGTTTTGACGTTACTGAATATAAGATATCTGTCAGGTCATCTACTCGTTCTCCAATCGACCTCTCCTCGTTTAATCTCTGGAAATTCTAAAGAACTTCTTCCGAACTAAGGATCCTTTCTACTTCCTTTTCTTCACTACTACTCCATGGCCCTAATCTTAATTCAGATCTAGCCTTATGTTCCCCCTCTTTTCTACTTTTATCTATTCTCTCTGTATCCTTTCCTTTAATTCCTACATCAAGGACTACCGGTAGATGATCTGACCCTCCCCAATTTAAAACTTCTACCGAAACGCTAGGTCCAACCGTATTTACATCCATCAAAAAATAATCAATTAGGCCAGGCCGTAGTCCTGAATAGTGTCACCTTTTTCTTTATCATTTCCAAATCTTCCACTACAAATTAACAATCCATTCTCTACAGAGTAATCCAATAATATCTTCATTCATTCACCTTTCTTCCATCGCTATTATTCCGAGCAATAAGGTACGCTTCCGGTGTAATTTCATCCGTCTCATCCAACATGGTAAGAACCACTCGTTGACCTTCTATAGTAACAGAAGTGTAGGCATTGAAATCACCACACAAAAATAATTTATCTCCGCTAAATCTCTGTCTTATTTCTTCAGTTTCAGATCTCAATAACTCCCATGTTTCTTCCTCCTTGTAGGAGTTATTTTGGGGAGCTATCTAGCATGTTCCGAAAACGAGGAAAACACCGTTCTGACTCTTCAGCCGCAGCCAAAGAATACTTTCTGACGAACTTTTTAAGCGTTCGACCTTCTTGAATGAACTTTCTTGAATATAATACAAACGTCACCGTAATACCGGTTGTTTTTACTAACTAATCTACTCGCTAAATCAACCCGAAATTCACTTCCAACAAAATTTACTCTTTCGTAATCACTCAACCAGGTTTCTTGTAGTGCTACAATATTATCCATGTGTTGAGTTAACTCCATAAAAGACCCAGATTTCGGTCCTTGAAAATTCCAGGTAATACACTTGATTTCTTGCGTATGGCCTTAAACTTCCTAGATTCCACTCGGGTCACCTCCCCACTGGAAGGATTCACTTCCTTTATCATTGTCGTACGTGAGTCTATAGTAGCTTGGGCGAGTTAGAGTGCGCGTAGGGAAATATAGTTAAAAGACGAGCGGTTACGGGCATTGCCACGATCAGGGATGTCATGCCCTATTCGCCGTGAGCTTGAGCACCTAACATTTCTATTTTCTGAACGTCGCAAGTCATTGGGGCTAATAATCTCACTACTCTTTCGTTTATCTGCATGCTCGGTGTTAGGCTGGAATTTTGAACGCTGGGCCTGAATAACTGTCCTAGTGCTGTCGTTACTTTCATCTCCCGAGTTTATCAGTAAGCTGAGAGTTCATTTCGGTATGATTATTTCCAGAGTCGCCGCCCATGGGATCATCGGTGTTAGAATCAGGTAATCCAGGGGTATTTGGTGGTACTTGTTGCGGTCCTGAATTTGCGTATGGAACTCTTTTCACTTGTTTGACTTCGTGGTCGAAGACAAAGAGTTGTCCATCCACATACAGCTTATCTTCTCTTAGTCTCACATTTTTTCCTTCGTCGATGGCCTGTTTCATTTTCGCCTTTAACTGTTAACGTGCCTCACTTTGTGCCAGGGTGTAATCGGGGGCTGCGGGAACATTGAAACCCCTCAGAAGGGGATTTTTTATCAAGATAAAGTCTCTAGTTTCCATATCGTTAAACTTTACAACAACTGGGCCTGACTGTAGCCTATGCACGTCGCGAATGTCATACCTTCCGATCTGTAGAGAGGGTATCGTATGGTCTAAGAACCCCAGGATTTCATCTTTCAGAGTTTTCCCAGGTGACCTTACATGTGGTATATCGTAAAGCACAATGTTGGTTCTTTTTAATTCAGCTTCGAAGTCATTTGCCCGCATGGTAGGGATCAGATCCTGTTCTCGCAGCTCTCGTAGCTCCGAAGAAATTACTTAGCTTGAGGTCTTATTCCCAGCGATTTCTACTTGAACATTTGTGAGTTGTTGTTGTATTGCCGACACAAGAGTCGGAATTGAATCAAGATTGGGAAACTTGGGATAAATGTCCTTAATTACTTGCTTATGAGTCGCCATATCCAATACATCCAACTCTCCGCTTTCCACCGACTGTGACATTCTTCCACAATTTATTTTTCTAATTTTTGAAATCCAAATCTCAATCCAAAATCAGTCCTTATTCAATCCGTATAGTTGTTAATCGTATGCACAGTGAAATGTCTCCGGACTCTCAGAATAGAATATAATCACTGATAGCCAAACATAGCTTATTCCACTTATAATTGATTCAGATAATGCACAAAGTCATATAACCTATTACATATGTCATTATCTATAGAAACCATTTATCCTTCTAAAACCAAAATATTGTTCCAACATTTTTCATGGTTTTCTGGCATATTTGCACTGGGCATATATTGCTTCTCAGCAAAGGAATTTCCCACCAAAGTCACCGCGGGGGGGGGGGTCTCAACTTTTCCCCCTCCATTCAAAATGTCAAAATATACAAATGGCCAGAGCCTTTGAATCCGTCAGAAGAGCTGTAGTTGTAAAATTTATACGCGGGGTTTTCAAAACCAGCCGATGGTAGACCAATGCTAAAGGTAGACCTTTTGATTCGTCACTGACGAATCAAAATATGAATTTTACGGAGCTCACAACTCCATAGCAAACGACATACCACGGCCAGACATAGCATGTTTTCTAGAAGACTTTAACGCGAAAGTAGGGAACGACCGATCCTTTTCCCCAGAGATTCTCGGTGAGCATGGCCTGGGTCAACGAAACGAAAACGGAGAACTATTCATCGAATTCACGCTCCTCAACGACCTTGTGCTCGGAGGTACTCTTTTTTCTCATCGGGATGTACACAAATATTCTTAGACCTCTCCCGATAGCCATACCCGAAATAAGAATGACCATTGTCGTTGGAGCAAGAAGTGGAGATCAAGCCTACTTGATATAAGGGGATACAGAGGAGGAAAAAGCATCATTTATCCAAAGACAAAACCCCGACCGACAGATCCTCAGAAACGATGAATACATAGCCGCGGATAAAGCGGTAAAGAAGAATGCCAGAAAAGACCAGAGACACCTGCCGGAGCGAAAAGCAGCGCAGGCAGAAGAGGCAGCGAAGAGAGGTGACTCAAGAGCCGTCTATAAAATCACTAACGATATTATTGGAAAGAAATCCTCTATTCAACAAGGACCATTAAAAGACCCCTCGGGCATCCTGATAACCAAGCAGTCTAACATAAACAAAGTCTAGGCCAGCCGCTTCGAGAAGCTGTTGAACAGACCTTCACCAGAAGATCCCCTAGAGATCCCGGCAACAACACTGTTCTCCTTAGACATCAGCACGGATCCGTCGTCATCCACCGAAATTATAGCGGCAGCAAAGAAGCTGAAAAATGGGAAGTCGCCTGGCAAAGACAGGATATCCGCGGAAATAATAAAAGCGTCTGTTCTGACCTGCCTCAAGTTCTGGACAGTGCTGTTCACAGTAAACTGGGCGACCACCAAAATATCTTCAGACTGGAAACGCAGGCCTCCCGCTAGATTTTATGTGAAAAATATGAACTTTTGACCACAAAAATATGAACTTTATGAACTTTTGATTGCGCTTCTTATGAACCAATTATAAACCTGAACTTTTGTTTGCGCTTTATAAACTTTTGAAAACCTTTGATTGCGCTTTTTATGAACCAATCATGAACCTAAATTTACTATATGTGGACCTCAGAAACTATCCGTGGACACAAAAAGCGGCAGTTGGTGTTTTCATCACTGTTGCACATATTCGTCTTTTTTTTTTCTTTTTTTTTCACGAGTTTTTCAATACAACAGTACAAAATACACCAGTACAAAATACTCCACTCTACTTGTTCCTTTTAGCAAAATATGACGAAATTAAGGATGAGTTTAGTTTGTTTGCCTGGCTGCCTTATCTTCTTCGCGTATCTTCCGGCTCAAAGTCTCGATCACATTTTGTACAAGGCTTATTTCTACAAAGTCTTTGGCATCTGTATCTTTTTTCCGCTTCTCATTAGCGTCTTGAAGAAGCCTTTCTGCTACTTGTCTCTTCTCCTTTTCAACTGACTTCTTCTCAATAAAATCTTTTCCTGGTGTTCAATGATCTTCTTCTCAGAAAAAATCCTCTTTTTTCCTCTTCTTCTTTCCTAATGGACTCCTCTTCAGCCTGTCTAGAACGCTCAGTTTCCAGGCACAGTTTATAGCTCTGGCACGCATTTCGCCCCAAATTCAACAGCTCTCGGGTAATAGGGACAATCTCGGGTCTGTTCTCAAACTTCTTTAGAGCGTCAGAGATTGTCAGTCTAGCATTGAGCATTTTCAAATTCATTAATGATTTTTCCTAGGTCATGATCCGTCCTGACCGGGAAAAATCACGTTCAATGTCAGCGTTCCCATGCGACATGTAGAGAGCTGCTTTTACTATCTTTGAAACAAGGGGATATTTTGTCTGCCCTTGATAGTTTTTCAGACTAAAAACCGAGTTCCACAAAACATCAATCCCCGATGAAGCCATGTTCTTAGGCGAACTTGGTTTCAGTTGGAGCAGGTTCCATTCGTCACTGGCAGCTTCAGTATTCACACGGAAAGGCATAAATCCGACAATTTTCACGAAGTCACTTTTTCTTGTCTCCTGATTCGAATCATCCAGTCGCAGACACCAGAAATAATGAAGGGCACTTTGGCCTAGTGATTTCTCTTCAACATGGCGGTAAGCGGCCAGGTAATCAGTTCTGGCACTACTCCTGAAGTTCAGAGCATCAACTTTTTGTACCTTCAACAGGCATTCTTCCACGACGTCACCGCATGCCACTTCATCAGACGGAAGAAAATCCCCGCTTGAATGGGAGAGCTCAGAAAGTTTTTTTTTTCCTTCTGAATATCAGTCAAAGCATTTTGCTTGACAAAACGGCTGGCGGTCATCATTACTAGTCGACGCATTTCGTCATACAGAATGTGGATAGGTGGTTTTCCACGTTGAAACAACTCTGTGAACTGAGCAAATAGCTTTCCGAAAGATATGATAAAGAGGACTAATGCTTTGGTTGTGGTACACTTGAGACTGCTAGATATCTCTCGGTATCCACTGGACTTCATCAATTCTTGTCTTTTCTTAGGGATGAATTTCAGGAAATACTCATCGAGACCATCCTATTGCTCATCAAGTCTCTCAGCTCAAACAACGATGGTTAGTCATCGAATTGACACATGTTTAAGAAAACAATGTGGAAGAAGATCCACATCTTCATAAAAACATGCAATTTTACAGTTTGAAACATTTTAAATAAAACTCTTGCATATTTGTTTTGCTTGTCCTTTATAAGGAAAAAGACGGCAACCGCAAGTGCTTTCCAGCTAATGGTAAGAAAAATATGAACTTTATGAACCTTTTTTCTAAATTATAACCCATTTATGAACCTAGGTTAAAAATATGAACTTTTTTCATAATTATGAACCCAGTGGGAGGACTGGAAACGCAGCACTCTTGTGATGATCTTTATAAAAGGCAACGCGTCCCTCCCAGGCAACTGGAGAGGAATCTGTATGCTTTTCATACCTAGCAAATTGCTGACGCACATTTTACTGCAGAGAATCAGCTCGCAGCTCGACAGACACCTTCGCTACGAGCAACAAGAATTCAGACCGAATGGTTCATGTGCGGACCTGATATTTACTCTACGGCTACTGACGGAAGAAGGCAGAGAGTGGCGCTCCAAAATCTAAATGATATTCATCGATTTTGAGTAGGCATTTGACTCAGTAGACTGTCAAAGTTTGTGGAAGATCCTACTGCATTAAGGAATCCCTGAAAAGATAGTTTCACTGATTGTTGCACTCTATGAAGATAGCGAATGCTGTGTTAAGACACCAGATAGCCAAACTCGTTTCTTCTGCATTCTGTCAGGAGTTAAGCAAGATTGTGTCTTGTCATTGGTACTTTTTGCAATCGTCATTGATTACACATTGTGAAGCACAAGCACAGACGGAATCCAGCTGAATGCCGAAATACGCCTCAGCGATGTAGACTTCGGTGACGACATCACCGTCCTGAAATCATGCAAGTGAAGACTCCAAGAGCTTCTTGACAATGTAAGGGGGAGAGGTCGTCTGGTCGGTCTGAAAATAAATAATGAGAAAACAAAATGCATGGCTACCACAGACTCACCCCTGAGCATCACTTGCGGAGACCACGACATAGAGCAAGTCGTCCATTTCAAATACTTGGGAAGCATAATAGAAAGCACCGGATCGACCACAAAAGAAGTGCTCATAAGAATTGGCCAAACCAATGGGGCTTTCAATAGATTACGAAAAGTTTGGCGGTCCCAAAGCTTCTCTATACGGCTAAAGCTAGGACTTTTCAATTGCAATGTTATGCCAGTGCTGCTTTCCGCAGCCGAAACCTGGCACCTGTATCAGGAACAAATAAGAAGAATACTTGCTTTTGAAAACACACGTCTTAGAAGAATTCTAAACATTCGTTGGCAGCAGAGAATAACAAACCAATCCATCCGTAACAAGATGGGCCAGGCTCTTGTGACATATATCATAAGAGTTCACCGATGGATATACCTTGGCCACGTACTACGTATGGACAATCTCCGACTACCAAATGCAGCACTCCATTGGCAGCCATCGGGTCCACGCCGCAGTGGCAGACCCAGAAACACCCTGTGTCGAACGTACCAGACAGATTTCCCAAACCTGCACGCATCAATCCGACCTCCGTGGGAGGACATACTGGCAGCAGCAAACCTGTGGAAAGATTAGCGGCTGCTTCTTGATGCCCTAGGTGCCTCCGGAGGCGCAGGCGGATCTAAGGTCTAAGGTAAGGTTATTCTGTACTTATTTAAGAAAACGCACCTGAACAACTAAACTTGCTTTCTTTTAATGCAAGATGTGCAACTTTACTAATAATAAAACTTTCAAAAATTACTATCAAAAACTGTTGGCATTAAAAATGCCAGCAGTATTTTCTAATAAATAAACATTTCGATCAGGAAAACTACCTCTACGAATTCCGAGAAACTGAATTTAACAGAATTTAAAATAAAAGAGTAAACAATTAGCTAAATAGTATTCTCTTTAGTATAATCTTTTTAAAGGTATTTTATTGTAAAACTACATATAAGATGTGGTTAATCTTTCAATAATCTGAAAATATGTGATCAATTTTTCAATATACATTTTCAGGAAAATCTTAACTACACTTACATTACTGGTTGACAAAGGAAAATTTCTATACAGAAATCCGGCGTGGTAGATTTAACCTTTAATAGATAATGATAGAGTACATAACACAAAAAGATATAAGAAAAATGAGGTCAAATGTATCGTTTTGGAAGAAATTAAACTTCAGAAGCAAATTAGCAGCTAATTTGGCTATTATCCTAATTACTTTATCTAAGAGGCTTGATTTATGATTCGACATAAATTTGAATCTTTGACATTATGTTTCTGGGAAAGTAATTTTGGGGTAAAATTAAAATTTCAATAAATTAGAATTAAGCTAATTTTGAGTTTTTTTTTTATAGTATTGCTGGTATCCTTCGAGTTTCCTCTCTTATGACTTTCAAACGCTTTTTGACACTGGGCTCTACGGCAAGAAAGTTTACAATGTTCGCCTCCTTTTAACATTCAAGCTCTCGATGACTAAACTATTCAATTTGACCGTATATGTTTTCTCTTTCGTTTTTTGTTGTATACCATTGCATTGGTTTTAGATTTTATAGTATTAAATAAATGAACTGAATTACTATAGAAATTGCATCATTTTCTTTGCAGAAACAACAAAGGAGCCCGCGGGTCATCAACTTACTGACCTAGACATGACATGCCTTATTTCTCAATTTTTACTCATATTGTTAAAAAATTTGAATCAATTCAAACTTTATCAGAATTAAAAATAAAGTTAAAATAGGAAAGAAGAAATAATACACGATAAACATATTTGAAAATTCCAGAATAGAAACACAGTTTTCTCTAATTTTATCATATTACGCACTTTTCTATTTACGCAAATTTCGAGTTTCTAAGTAGAATTCTGATCCTCTTTAAGTTGAAACCTTATTTTTAGCTGACACGCGGAATAGATTGCGCAAATTGCATATGAGGTAACGCGTCTTTGCTTCTTTATTTACAAGCTTAAATCTAAATTCGTCGTAAATTTTATGCCATTGCCACATTACAATCAAACTTGTCTGTAAAATCAAAATTACGCACATATGCAGCACCAATTATGGGCAATGTTTATAATTTCTCAAGTTGAACATTGTTCAACTTTCAAACGTAAAATCCTAGATTTACCAATCAGAAATCGAGATTTAAGGCATAATTTTTTTGAAACTAGAAAAAATTCTAGATTGGAACAGTAATGGAAACCTAAGAACAATATGCCCATCTGTGTCAAAAAATTGGTGCACATGGTTTTCCAGAGATGGCAGATAAGTCGATTTGAATCAAGAATCCCAATTTTCGAGGGTCAGATTTCAGAAAAATGGTTTGTAATAATTCAATAGGCGTCATACTACATATTTTTTTTACATTGATATGTATATCTTCCCTATATGCCTAAATTCAAATTGTTCTATCTTTTGATCGAATCCAATTACCGCATTTTGTTTGCTTCTCAAGATACTTAGAAGTTTCTGTTCTTTGGAAGTTTTCGTTATGGACCTTTTGATACAAATTTTTGCGGCGTCTTATGTCAAAGAAAATCTTCAACGTACAAAAAACAAGGGACAATAGTAAAAAATAAAGATAAATAAAAAATCAAAAGCATTTTGAGCTTTGTCGCTATCCTGTAATGTCAAGTCGTGCATTATAATTGTTTTTTAATTACCACGG
This sequence comes from Artemia sp. Kazakhstan ARC1039, assembly GCA_029168905.1. Lineage (NCBI taxonomy): Eukaryota > Metazoa > Arthropoda > Branchiopoda > Anostraca > Artemiidae > Artemia > Artemia sp. Kazakhstan ARC1039. The sequence continues at coordinate 28,772 of JAQQPU010002681.1, forward strand.
CCAAACCATAAAATATAATCCAGCCTTGCATGAGTTTTTCCACCAATCTCAGACTGATAGACCTAAGGAAGCGAACATCATAAAATTAGGACATAAGATAGAAGGGCAATTAGAACAAGATTCCAGGGGACCTAATTTCGCCTTTTCTGACACCAAAGAATTTTGATGGTCGATACTAATCTAGTTTTATATGAATTACTTTATTGATCTACAAAATTTCTCTCTTGTGAAAAAGACAAAAGGTTCTATCAATTAATCCTTTGTTTTTTTTAAAGACGATGAGGCGAGGGATTACCCATTTTCCACCATATGGTGTGCAGCTAGGAACACGACGCGTTCTGCACAGTTCCGTCACGCTAGCACAGTTCTCATAACACTTGACACAGTTCCACCACGCTTGGAACACCTTTGCCACGTTTAGCACGTGTCACCAGGTCTTCGTGATTTCTGAAAACAGGAGACCCCTTGCGATGAATTGGTTAATACGTAAAAGCGATTATTGGCTCTCAGTACAGGGTTGCCAACTGGACATATTTTATGTCCAAAGGACATATTCCTGTGTGCCGGGACATAATGACATAATAGGGCAAAAAAGGGACATATTTTAGGCATTTGGGACATAAAGTGGACATATTTTCCATTTTATGACATAAAACAAAATGCTTTCGTAAAAAAAAGTGTCACCCATCACCAAATGAGCGCTAAGACTTAAATCTACCTGTTTTTACATTCTGTATTGTATTTTCTGAAAACAGACTAAAAACAAAATTAATACTTATAGTACAAAGAAACTTGCTGTACGGGTAGACCCTAAATTGACTCTGGCCAATCCTATAAATGAAAGCTTAAAAATCAAACACTTTTTGAATACCATTAACTATCAATGGCCAAATCCAGAAAGACAAAAATAGATTTTATCCCAAAAGTTCACATATTGCAAAATTACTGGCTTGGCAACGAGACTTTAACTTGTGATTAAATAAACAAGTTTTTTTAACTGAAAGTAAGGAGCGACATTAAAACTAAAAACGAACAGAAATTATTTCGTATATGAAAGGGGTTAAACCCTCCTCTAGGACTACTGGATCGATACGAACAGCCCTGAAAAAAGAAAAAAAAACAAATAAACACGCATCTGTGATCTTTCTTCTGGCAAAAAATACAAAATTCCACATTTTTGCAGATAGGAGCTTGAAACTTATACAGTAGGGTTCTCTGATACGCTGAATCTGATCGTGTGAGTTTCATTAAATCGCTATGGCTTTTAGGGGCTGTTTTCCCCTTTTTTTCGAAAATGAGGCAAATTTTCTCAGGCGCGTAACTTTGGACGGGTAAGACTAACATTTTTTTTCCACTTTTTATTTACCAATCATGCGTTAGGTGCTGCGGCTCCGGATACACTGGCTAAGGAAAGAACTTCAAAGATTCTGAGGTATAAAAAATACCTACTCGTAAGAACTTACATGTATTTCTTCAGTTTTATGCTACAGAAAGTCAATAGCATGAATACTGAGTTTCAGTCCTCTGATACGCGGATTCATCTGCTTCTAAAAAGTACATGTACACTTTATAATCAATAATTAGATGTTTCATCATAGCTTCTGTAATTGAGAGGCAGAGCCCATTTTCAGTGAATCTTACCAAAGAAAATTTTCTTCCCATGGAAAAGTTATATTTTGGCCCAAACACTATGGTGTACCTGGAAAAGCACAATAGTAAATTGGGTCCTGTTGAAATTGCTGGATTTAGGGAGCACTGTTTGGCGTACATGGTAGTACTTGTTAGTCAGATCAAAAGCATAATTGACCACAAAGACGAAACATTGAAAGTACTCTTCTGCAGCTGCTATAAGACAATTTAGGCTACTGGGTAACATCAAGATCAAATTACGCAATCCTCTTCTAATGCAAACGACTAGTTGTTTAATGCATGTGAAGAAACTAATTTGGCGTTCTGGAACGTTGGAATCCTGAAATATACTTTTCGAAATGCGCAAGAAATACTCCGATTGGCAAATAGCTAGCAGAAAAAGAGAGAAGACTGACTCTCATACTGAGCATAACTTACAAGAGGAATTCTCGTTAGAAGATTAATCTTAAGCTCCCAAGAGTGATTTTTTAGTGTTTACTTGTTTTTATGAGTTTTGTGCTTGTATTAAATGACTTTTTTCGTTTTCATTATATTTAATGTTAACTGGCCGCTTTGAAAGAGGTTTCCATAGCATCTTTTGGTCAATATCCCAAGTGATAATATAAATAACCTCTTATTTTTAGTTAGTGTTAGTGAGATTTTAAGATGGTCATATTATGGACATATTTTAGGCGAAATAAGGACATGTTTTGGCCAAAAATGACATATTTTTGGATGCTCAGGGGACATATTTATGGACCAAAAAGTTGGCAACCCTGTTTCAGTACCCAGGACAACGTGACACTTCCCAAATTGAGTCCGTTCAATTCATCTTTGATTTAATTGCTAATTCTCTCACTTTTGTGCCATGAGAACTGTTGAAAGGAATTATGTAGATCTACACACACGAGGTGATACTAAAGAATCTTATTTGAGAACAACAAACTCTCAGTATCTGCCAAAACAAATTTGGAGATGCACGGGGAATTTGGAAGGATCTTATAGAGAACCGTTTATAGTTCATTCAGAGCTTCTTTGAAACAAAAAAAAAATTGTAGTATTATTCACTTAAAGGAAATCTTGAGTAGTTTTGAGTGCTGCAGATCAAATATGAGCAAAGACCGCTTAAAAATCTAATTTTAGAAGAACGAGTTTTCCTTATCAGCTAAAACACATTTCGGAGATACGCAAATAGAATGGACAGATCCTAGAGTAGTGCTTCCCAGCCGATGTCAGACCATGCCCCACCAAGACATTTCTAAAATCTTAATGGCCCCTCGTGGTATTTAGATTTTGTTATTCAGAATCTTAAGCTATTAAACAAATTACATCTAAATGAAAAGTTCTAATCATTTTAGTTTAGTTCCTATTGGAACAAATAGTCCCAATATATTATTGGATGCTAGCGAATGTTCAGCAAAACAATTAGCATATTTAGAATTTTATATTAATGAAAAATATTGTCTGAACACAACACTTTTTATAGGTTCCACTGCAACTAGACCCTCGTGTAACTGAACCCCTTGCTACCGAACCCTCGTGCATCTGACCCCAGACGCAACAGAATCCCCGTGTAACTCAGCCCCTATGAAACTGAACCCTCGTGCAACTGACCCCCAAAAAAATTTAATCCTCGTGCAACTCAACCACATTCGGCTCAACCATCATTCAGCGCAATCTCCGTATAATTCAATCCTTGTGCAACTCAGCCCCCATTTGTTTCAACCGCCATTCTACATACCTTCTGTGCTATTCAACCTTCATTTAACTCAATCGTCATTCATATCAGCCCCGTTAAATCAAAACTTTCTGACTCAACCCCCATTCAAATCAACCACATTCAGCTCAACCCTCTTCAAATCAGTAATATAACTACAAAATGCAATTCAGCCCGTTTTTGTCGGAGGTGGCAAAAGCTGGCTCGAATGAAATGGTCTTTATTTGTTGGTTAATTCTTTTGTGTATTTTCTTTTATACCCCTTCGATGTAAAAATATCCCCTCCCTCAATTTAAAAATTTATACTTCTGTGATATATATTTGAAAATTAAAAGAGCTTTTCATGACCAGGGCTCGAACACACTTGAAGGTCATGGTTGTAACATTAGCTATACCCTAGAACAGAGAAAGCCCATAGTAACCAAAATCTTAAAGACACATTAAAAAAACACTATCTCATAAGAAAAACTTGCCGTTGATGCTGATTCAGGGATGATACCTATTATTTAAATTAATATTAAAATATGGTTTCGGCAAACAATTCTGGGAACTTGTAAAAAGAACCAGTAACAGATAAGTCTCTCTTTTTCCGTTTTATTTCTCTAGTACTGATAGGGCACTAGAATATTGTAGAGAGTTGTTAAATGTTATTCAAAATCTAATACTAAGATTTACACGCTTTTTATAATTTCGCCATGACACCATAAAAGGTCTACCACTGAAATCTTCATGATAGAAAATTCTCATACTGGTGTTTAAAATCCCTCTCTTAAATACTCCCCTACCCAGTCGCCTTTGCAAGTGAAAAGCAAAAAGAAGTTTCGAAAAAAACTACCAAATGAAAATATTCATCCAAATAGAAAGCTGATTCGCTAATGATAGAAGCTATTTATTTTCATTTCAATACTAAAATTAATTACGAAAAAATTCTTGGAATTTACGAAAAAGTACTTGGTACCCGAACGTGTTTTATTTCCCTCATCCCACAAAGGTGTGCATTAACTGGTGACTGGTTCCAAGCTACATAACCTACTTCACCCGAAATCTCCATATAAAAAAACCATTAGTTCACTATCCAAACCTGCTTACAAGTATAATAATCAATACCATCTCAATATTCTTTTACATTTTTTTTCAGCAGAAGTTTTTCAGCCAGTACAGTTTTGATTTCTTCCCAATACCTCTCAATTTTTTTTTTTAATTCTTTCTGATTTTTTTTTGTATTCCTAGACTAGAGACTACATGCTATTGACATTTAACTCCGACAAGAATAAAAGCTATTTCTAATCTCATAGCTGAGGCCCTAATTCAACGACCCTCCCTCTTCCTTATTCAAACATTAAGACAAATTAGTCATATTTGACCAAGGACAGGGGAGAAATCAAAATATGGTCGTTTCAATGGAAACTGGATAATGTACTACTTGAATGGAGTAATTATTAACTTCACCATGCACGAAAAGATACACGCAAGCACCATCCCGAAAGAGAAGCGTTTTTATTGGCTGCCAGTGAAAGAACGTAGTTGCAATTGCGGCTATGTCGGTTATTTGTCTTTGGTCCAAATTAGTTTAGCTTGCCCAAATGGGTAATATAAGTTAGAAACTCAGAACGAAGCGTAAAGCATATTTTGAACTTCTAATCAATACTAGTTCAAACTTTTTCTTATGCCTAGGGTTGATATAAGTGAAATAAAGCTTAATTTAAATATGGGTGAGTTACTTACTTACTTGTACTTGGGTCAGGACAACGGCTGCGAGTCTTCCCTGGCATCCAATAGTTCGTCAACGATTGAGCTCCATCTTTGGCGGTCTAGGGTCCATTCCTGCGTGATTTCGAGCCAGTTCTTGTCCCACCGTCGGCCAAAACAGCAAAATACTCCTTTGGGTACGACGTCAGCTTTGACGAAGGCAAGCCACACTTGCGGTGTCCACCTTGGCGTTTCATCCAGCCGGGGAGAGGCTAGTAGTGAAGGGCGTTTTTGATCAACGCCTCAGGTGGTCGGAGTTGGATGTCCACGTACCAGCGCAGAAAGTGTTTCTTGATAATTGACCCGATGTCAAGGCGCTAGGAGCATGATCGACGGTGATCTACATTGCTAATTCTGTTAGTTAGTCTGACGCCGGGGATCCTCCGAAGGAAGAATAATCCAAGACTCTTAGATCATTTACCTCCGATGCTTTCAGCGTCCAAAACTCGCATCCATATAAAACAACCGATCTGATGAGTGACTCGTAGATACAGATATTTTTCAGCTGGATTTGACGCTTCCACCATAGACAAGAGTTGAGCTGGGGAAACACCTTTGCCACGGATGCGATTCGGATGCGGACTTCGTTCGAGCTGTTTCCGTTGCCGTCAATCAGAGATCTTAGGTATTTGAATTCTTTAACCACCCCAATTTCATCTCATTGGAGATAGATAGGATGTGTCAAACTTGGCGTATTGGATATGAGAATTTTCGTTTTGGGATTGCTGATTTTGAAACTCATTGATTGGGTAGTGATTGCAACCTTGATAAGCATTTTCTGGGCTTCTCTGACGGTCCCAGACAGAGACCAATGTTGTCTGCGCAATCTAGATCACTCAGGTTAAAATCGGGACTAAATTGCACGCCATCAAAGCCTGACATTGCCCTGGACACTAATCAGGTCAATTGAGAAGTTGAAAAGCACGGGTGAGAGAACGCATCCCTGTCTTACACCGTGCTCTATGAGTAACATGGTGGACAGCTCTCCATTGGCCTAGATTTGGGGACTTGTATTATCGTAATACACTTTCATCAGTCTCCCCACCTTGTCTGGAACTCCGTCTTCAGTTATAGCCACCCAGATGCCGCCTCTTAGGACTTAGTCGAATGTTATAATGTCTATAAACACCCAAATCGTGAACTGCTGGTGTTTTGCTCTACGTTCAAGGATTTGCCTGAGCGTAAATAGCAGATCAACGCATCCCATTCCTGGTCAAAAACCAGCTTCGTCGGGCCTGGTTCTTGCGTTGTGTTGGGGACTAAAACGGCTTAGGAGGACCATAGCGAAAATTTTTGCTGCAATGCAGATCGGTGAAATTTTTCTATAATCTTTCCATTGGGTAGCATCTCCCTTCTTGATGATAGGCTGAATTATGAAGTCACGCCACTCTTGGGGGAATCGTTCTTCTTTCCATATTTTTACGATTATGCTGTGGAGCTTCTCTACAAGCACAGCTCCTCCTTCAATAAAGAGCTCTGCAGGTATCGGGTCCCGGTACTCTATACTTTTTAGCTTCTTTACATTCTTTACATAAGGGTTATATCAATAGAGGGTTGATTTAAACGGGGCCCAGTTGAAAGAGGGTTTAGTTAAATGGGGTTGAGCTACATATGGGCTGAGTTGTACGGGGTCCAGTTAAACGGGGGTTCAGTTGCACGAGGGTTGAGTTACACGTGGGTTGAGTTGCACAGGCGTCTAGTTGCACTAGGGTTCAGTTCAATAGGGTTGAGTGGCAGGTCGGTCCAGTTAAAGGTGGGTTCACTTGCACGAGGATTCAGTTAAATGGGGTTGTGTTGCACGGAAGATCAGTTACATGGGTTCAGTTACACCCACACCCCTTTTATACAATGTATAACGTTATTGCAACATTATCATACTTTTTTTGTGCTCTTTGAATGTGACGCCATTCAAATGAAAAACTTTTCTTTTTTTTTAATAAAGGCTATAAAGTAGTCAGTCGAATAGTGCACGTCCTGCCGTGGCCACCAAAATATTGCCATGCCATACTAGTGGGGTATTACATTGATTGATAGAAAATCTTAGGTCATCCAGAGATTCACAGACCAGCAAACCAGATAAAAAAAAATGAATGCTGAGAAACGGACTTTAGAATAACGAACTTGCATGCCAAAGCAGAATTCAGATATGCACCAAACGAAATGGAAAATACATTTAAATGTAAACGCAAATAAATACTACCACGTGTATGCTAAACATAGATATGCCACTAAGGAATCAAGCACTTAAAAAAGGACCAAAAAGGACACAGTGACACTCTAAATCTCAAAAACTGACAAAAAAACCCACCAAAACTAGGAAGATTCTTGAAAATGAAAATGGATTTTTGTGTAGTTTTAGTTTATCAACCAGAGAAATGCCGACTCTTCAGCTGAATCTATAAGAAATTAATTTTGACCTGTTCATGTTACGTATGTTAGCGTAATTCAGCATATACCCGGAGAGGCCCCAACCCTAACTAAAATATCATAATTTACCGTATAATAGAAACTTTTATTTGTTTCTTTAATGCCTTTTCCTACACAATCTTTCACAAGTCTGCAGAAAACTATCCAACAGCCTTATAGAAGAATCATTCGCCCGAATCATTCCCAAAATCAACGTTCGACTCGATGTAAAGTTAAGTATTTGTTATAGTATTCTTTAACTTGTATCTAAAAAATTACAGAAAAATTCGACTGTTCCATTCACTTGCAGAAGCGTCGACACATCGACTATCCCGAAGTTTTCAAATATAGACAAGATAAAGATTCCCCCAGAACTGATCGTAGCTGGTTATCAAAAGGATCTAACTCGATTCCACTAAGTTACAATACAAAGCAGGAAACAGCTTCAACTAAATCCTTTAATGAAGACATTAAAGATGCAAAAATATGCTTAGAATTCTCCGATCCTTACAACAGGAAGAAAATATTACTACTATTTAGAATAAAGACTAGTAAACAATTTTTACTATGATCTCAAAAAAGACTGAAAATAAAGCCAATAAAGAAAAGTTTTTCCAGAGAACTGAAAACAAAGAGTCAAATTAACATGTATACGGTTCTATGGAGTTTTAAAAAGATAGAAAACAAAACAAACTAATTTCAAAGATCGTAAAATTAAATGAGAAAAGAACAAGGGCTTGAATGCTTTTCTTTTTCATGAGATTTATCCAACTCCAAGAAAACTTCAATACTAGTAAATTTGAAACTCAAATTAATCGTACTTCCACATAAATAACCTTTAGAATATCCCTGGCGTTTCAAAAGATGTTATGTGACAGTTTTTTGTCAGCTGGGAATTATGGCCTGCATTCTTCGATTTAACAAGTTCTATCGACAAGCAAGTTCTTAGCAAGTTCTACCGACAAGCAAGTTCTTAGCAATTTTGCACATGAATTCTGGTAAATTTCTCACGTGTACAATTTCCCCAGGAAAGTTCACCCCCCGGAATATTCCATCCCAATGAAAACTTCTTCCGGTAGAAAATCCGTCCCCAAAACATCCTGCCCCTGCAAAATGTCTGTATACTTCCCAATAGCAAATACAATATGTAAACAACGGGCAAATTTAATGACTTCCGGCCCTTCCTCTGGGGGCTATGGGGGGTCATCCTCAAAGACATAGTTATTGGACTTCCGACAATACTGAGCAAAATTTTGAACGGACGACTTTGGAGGAAAAATGGGCATGGGATTGGGGCTAGTTGCCCTCCTGTTTTTATAGCCACTTAAAAAGGGCACCAGAGCTTTTAATTTTCGTTCAAATGAGCCCTCTCCCAATATTCTAGGACCATTGATTCGATGCGATCATCCTTGGGAAAAAAAAACACGCATCCGCGATGTTTCTTCAGGCAAAAAACACAAAATTCCAGATTTTTGAAGATGGGAGTTTGAAAACTCTTGAGTAAGGTTCTCTGATACGCTGAATCTGATTGTGGAACTTTCAATAAGATTCCTTGACTTTAGGGGAACGTTTCCCAATTTTTCGAAAATCAGGCTGATTTTTCTCAGGATCGTAGGTATTGGTGGGTAATATTAAACTTAATAAATTTCATATATTTGAAATCAGCATAAAAAGCCAATTCTTTGATGTATCTATTGTTATCAAAAATTCTTTTTTTAAAGTTTCAGTTACTATTGGGTCAAGTCCCTCGTTACTTATAGTTCGTTGCCACTAACTGACTGACAACCTTATAGACATTTTTTTTTTATCTTGGAGAAAAATGGAATAGAGAAAATTCTCAAAATTCTTTCTATAGATGATCAAACTAATATTTAACAAGAATTAAAGGAGGGAAGGGCAGCTTGCATCCCTCCGTCTAAAAACTTTGCCTCTAGTACTGATTGGTCACCCTTACATTCAGACTGTCTCTAAATTCTCAGACTTATTTTTTTGCAAGACAAATTGGATCTAATATTAAGAATTCAAATTTGTTTGGTCAAAGCCATCGATAAAACAACTAATAGCATGGTTTAGAAGTTTAGAATCCTTTGTAAGTTTCAAACTAATGCCCGAGTGTCCCTCCTATGTTTGATCAGTCAATGCTCCAACATAAAAGTTCTCCGACGAATGCTAATAAGTCTGATAAGCCTGATTCCAATAAGCTACAGAAAATCGTTAAATAGCTTCAACTCAATGCTTTACTTGCCATTGTAACTTTACATTACCATTGTAACTGAACCACCGTGTAACTGAACCCCAAGCAACTGAACCCCTGTAACTGAACCACCGTGAAACTGAACCACCGTGCAACTGAACCACCGTACAACTGAACCATCGTGCAATTTAACCACCGTGCAACTGAACCCCCGTGCAACTCAACCTTCGTGCTACTGAACCCTCATGCAACTGAACCCCCTTTAACTGAACTCTCGTGGAACTCAACCCCATTTAACTAAACCCCCGTGTAACTGAACCACCATGTGACTGAACCCCCTTGCAAGTGAATCACCGTACAACTGAACCACCGTGCAACTGAACCACCGTGCAACTGAATCACCGTGCAACTGAACCCTCGTGTGACTGAACCCTCGTGCAACTCAACCACCGTACTTGCATTGAGTAAAACACAAGTTAGAATCTTTACATGTTCAACGTTGGAATTGTTTGCTTTTTTAAGTCTTTATATAAATTACTGTCAAGATGATTTATAAAAATGCTCTGTTTGGTTGTCACAAAAACAAAGAAAATCGGACGTCATTAACTCTTAAATCTAGGTTTATTTCTCTTTTTTATGTCTGATAATGGGGGTTCCCTTCACCCTGTCACTTTCTACGGGTCTAAGCGTTTATTCCCCCCCCCCCCACGGAAAATTTCCCCTCATGAAACCACGGAAACCTCTTCACCTGGAAAATATCCCCTCGCGGAAATTATGGTTTTCAAAATTTGAAAATCTTCTTTGAGTCGTTTTATTTTTTAGTTTAATTGAGAAGTTCTAAGGGAAGTGGAAAAGAGGAATTTATGTGTAAATCTTGCCCCCCCCCCTCCGTGCAAATACTTTCTTCTCATGGAAGATCCTCCAGAAAACCCCCACACAAAACATTTCCGTATGCTTCCCAATGACAAATACTATCTGTAAGCAATAGACGAATAAAAAAAACTTTAAAATGAAGTGAAACTTCTGCAATGGGTTTATCTGATTTTTTTTGTAGCTAGTAAGAGAGGGAGATACCTCAAAGGGTGCATTTTGATGCCAAAACATCTCAACTCTCATTGAGCCTTCAAATAAATACAGAATTAGCTCTAAGGGATAGACAACAGGAGGATGGAGGTAGAAATTGTTTGATAATCCCCAGGCATTTCTGGTCTATTTTTATAAGCCGAAAGTGATTGGAGACTAAAAAACCGCAAGAGGTATTTTTTTTTTTGGGGGGGGAGATTTTCCACGGGTAGGTATTTTCTGGGAGGGGGGTATTTTTCGTGAAGTGTTATTTTCCGCGGGGTATTTTCCTTAAGGGATGGTTTTTGCGACGGGGGGGGGGGGTTAAACGGCGGCTCTCGCCGTATACATACAATATTTTTTTTTACCACTTTGCTTTGTTTTGTTGTTTTCATTTTGTGGTATTTTCTACGCTCGTAGTTGTTTATCGTTTGGTTGGAAAAAGGTCCCCCCTAAACCCCAAAAAATAAGTTTAAATATAGTTCCCAAAATTGAGAAACCCCTGAATACTTGTTTAGACAACATCAGATAGCGTCAATCTTGGCTTTGGCCGAGTGGATGCCTGGGGTTTTTCGTGACTGGTTTCCTTGCAGTATATAAAAGAGTGCGTTTAGTACAGGAATACCGTATTATATCCACTAATAAACAAAAAAAAGTAGCAACACTAATTGAATTAGTAGTAGTAGTTTTAAAGTTCAAATACTGACCGATATAATATTGTTAAAACACAAGTCATCATACTTACAGACTCAGTTTGCACCCCCCCCCCCCAGCTTAAATTTAGTTTCTTCAAAAATCTTTTCAAAACTAAGAAAAGTCTGCATAATTCAAGCATCCACAGAAAAGGGTCAGTCTTCTTTAATATATTTTTACATTTATGGTAAAGATACCTTTACGGTTTCATTTTTCAGTTTTCACTGTCATTTTCACTTGATTTGGGAAAAATTGACCCCAAATTCCCCCCCCCCCACTCTCCCAATGATTTTGACGAAATTATGCCGTTGGCGTGGAAGCAGCCCGATGTGGCCTTGTCTTACGAAAACTCAGCGACTGGATTCTCTTGCAAAAACGGAAGAGTAAAAGCAGAATATATATTCAACTAGAAGGATCTTAACCCCAAGTAGGAAAATTTTCAAATCCTACCCATAAAACTCCACGTTTTTTCATTTTAAAACACTTGAGGAAAATAAAGAAAAATAAAAGGCATTTATTAAGAGTGTTGGAATCTTTTTGGATATTGATCACTCAGCTTTTAGCCATTAGAAAAAAAGGAAAGTTACTCATCGCTGCTCCGCCAGTCAATTCCATGAGGACTCTTTCAAGCACTAAGAGCTTTCTAGAAAGTCGCTAGTGGAAATTTGTCGACTTAAGAAATGCAAAATAGGATCAAGAAAGCATAATCCCAATAGATTTCTAAAAGGCGAAATTCTCTCAAACTCTGCCTGGAGGAAAAGTAAGCAACATAAGTGTAAAGAACATGAATGTGTTTACCCTAAGGAAGGATAGGCTTTTACTTAGGGGTTAGCAACTAGTCAATAAATGAAATCAAACACTCCCTCTGTTGTCCTGATTCTAACGGAAAAAAACACTCTCGTTATAGAAAAAATAAGGGAATTAGTCAGAGGCTCACCTTGGTACTGAACACTCGAAAGTTCCATTAGTTGACTTCTGTCGGATCATTTTTATGGTTTTCCTCCTTTCTATGTGACCTTTTGTTGGTAAAGGTATATTCAATGCGGCCCTAAAAAAGAATAAAAATAAAGCTACGGACTGTCCCCTAAACCCCACAAACAATAATCATTAAATCTTTTTTTTTAATACACTTCATAAGCTATATAAACTCAAATCTGAAATTATAAGCAACGCAACAGCGCTGCCTAAGTAAAGACCGATGTTGGCACATTTTTTTTTCTTTTTATTACACCAGGGCACTTCGTTTCGAAGGAGTTGTCGTTGAAACTTCGAAAAGGGCTCATTCGAATGGAAATTGGTAGGGCTTATGCCCTTTTTCATAACCAAAAGTGACTGGAAGGCAACTAACACCCCTTCCACGCTTACCATTTCCCCAAACACATCCAATCAAAATTTCGAGATAGCCATTTTGTTCAACGTAGTTGAAATATCCGGAAATTATGTCTTTGAGGAGGACACTTCCCCAACAGCCCTCAGGGAAAATGTTGTAAGTTATGCCCTGGGGGCATATAAGGTTTTTTATAGAAAGCATTGTCGTAGACACTTCAAAAAAGAGCTCATTTGATTGGAAATTCAAAGGGCTAATGCCCATTTTGACAGTCGAAAGCGATTAGAGGGCAACTAACCCCCCTCTCACACCCATCATTTCCCCACACACATTGAATCAAAATTTTGAGATAGATACTTTGTTTAACGTAGAAGAAAGTTCTGGAAACTAGGTCTTTGAGGATGACAACCCCCCTACAATCCTCAGGGCAAGGGTTGTAAGTTATGCCCTGGGGGCATATAAGTGTTTTACCGAAAGCGTTGTCGTAAAAACTTCAAAAAGGTCTGATTCGATTGGAAATGACTAGTGCCCTTTTTAATAGTTGAAAGTGATTGGAGGATAACTAACCCCCCTCTCACGCCCACCATTTCCCCAAAAACATGCAATCAAAAATTTTAGATATCCATTTTGTTCAACGTAGTTGAAAGTTTTGGAAAATAGGTCTTTGAAGATGATCGGAGCCCTCAGGGCAAGGGTTGTAAGTTATGCCCTGGGGGCATATAAGGTTTTTACAGAAAGTGTTGTCGTAAAAACTTCGAAAAAGGCTCAATTGATTATGAAAGAGGCTCAGAGGCTAATAGTCGAAAGTGAATGAAGAGCAACTAACCCCCCTATCACGCCCACCCTTTCCCCAAACACATCTAATCAAAATTTTGAGATAGCCATTTTGTTCAGCGTAGTTGAAAGTTCTTGTAATTATGTCTTTGAGGATGACCAATCCCCACACCTCTCAAGGCAAGGGTTGTAATTTATGCCCTGGGGACATACAAGGTTGCTATAGAAAGTGTTGTCGTAGAAACTTTAAAAAGGGGTCATTTGATTGGAAATTGAAACGGCTAGGGCCCTTTTTAATAGTCGAAAGCGATTGGAGGGCAACTAACTCCCCTCTCACGCCCATCATTTCCCCAAACACATCCAATCAAAATTTTTTGACAGCCGTAGTTGAAGCGTAGTTGAAAGTTTTGGAAATTATGTGTTTGAGGAAGACAAACCCTCCACATCCCTCAGGGAAAGGGTTGTAAGTTATGCCCTGCGGGCATGTAAGGTTTTTATAGATAGTAAGGTTTTTATAGATGTAAGGTTTTTCGTTACCACAGAAACTTCAAAAAGGGCTCATTCAATTAGAAACTGAAAGGGCTAGTGCCCTTTTTAATAGTCGGAAGTGACTGGAGGGCAACTAACCCTCCTCTAAGATCCAGCATTCCCCAAACCCATCCAATCAAAATTTTAATAGCCATTTTGTTCAACGTAGTTGAAAATTCTGGAAATTAGGTCTTTGAGGATGACAATACTCCCACATCCCTCAGATTAAGGGTTGTAAGTTACGCCCTGGGGGCATATAAGGTTTTTTATAGAAAGGGTTATCGTAGCAACTTCAAAAAAGGCTTATTCGATTGGAAATTGAAAGGACTAGTGTCTTATTAATAGTAGAAAGCAAGTGCAGGGAATCTAACCCCCCTCTCACGCCCGCTATTTCCCCAAACACATCCAATCAAAAATTTGAGATAGCCATTTTATTCATAATAGTAGAAAGTTTTGGAAATTATGTCTTTGAGGATGAAAAACTCCCACACCCCCTGGCGAGGGTTGTAATTTATGCCCTGGGGGCATATACGGCTCTTATAGAAAGCGTTATCGTAAAAACTTGAAAAAGGGCTCATTGAACTGGAAAGTGAAAGGGCTAATGCCCTTTTTAATAATCGAAAGTGATTGGACGGCAACTAACCCCCCTCTCACGCCCACCATTTCCCCAAACACATCCAATCTAAATTTTCAGAACGCCATTTTGTTCAACATAGCTGAAAGTTCTGGAAATTAGGTCTTTGAGGATGACAACCCCCCTACAGCCCTCATGGTACGGGTTATAAGTTATGCCCTGTGGGCATATAAGGTTTTTATAGAAGGGTTTGTCATAGAAAGTTCAAAAAGGGCTCATTCGATTGGAAATTGAAAGGGCTAGTGCCCTTTTTAATAGTAGAGTGATTGGAAGGCAACTAACCTTCACTCACGCCCATTATTTCTCCAAACACATCCAATCAA
>JAQQPU010002681.1:48807-59285 GCA_029168905.1 Artemia sp. Kazakhstan ARC1039
CTTAACATTGTGGTGGGTCGCCTCTTTATAGAGGCACAAGTGTGCCTCCTTGATATCCTCAAATATGAGCAAGAACGCTATTTCAGAGGTTTCGAGCCCACGCATGCAAATATACGACACTTCGTATCCGACGCAAGGACCTCTTTGGTCAAGAAGCGTCATTAATCAACAACAGAAATGAGATGAAATTTCGTCATTTCACCCATGAAAGATGGCCATGAATGTGTGTTTATATGAATTCGGCTTAGGAAATTATACCATCAAATTATACATTTTTTAGACCCCACAAACGTGGTTTCAAGCTCCTTGTAAAATATTTGTTTGTTTGTTGTTGTTTTTTTCCACAGGAGGGTTGCAGATGAGTTTTTTTTTTTTTTTTTTTTTTTTTTTTTATTCAAGGTGAACGTAGCCTATCTAACCAGCGGTGGTATAGTATTGGAAGGGAACAAAATCGAACAGAAACTGAAAGCTCTGATGTCCTTTTTAAACAACAAAATAAATAGTACAGCAGCCAAGTTACGATCTCTGGCATTTTGCGGCTAAACACCATAAATTCAACCTTTAGAAGGCCAAAATACTACACAGTAAAATTTCTTTTAAAAAAAGGCTGAGATCCCATGTTCAAAAGACAAAATCATTGAAAAGTTCTATTTCAAAGTGTCATTAAGGAAATGAATAGTTAACTGAAAAAATTATTTCGAAAATGTAGAGGTTCTTAATAATCTCACATATGATTACTATGGGGGTTTTTAAATGCCTCACCTTATTTCAGTGAATTCAGCGTATTTTTTTTTTACTTTAAGCAATCACTAATTGAGATGGATTAATAGAAGAGGTTGGATTAAGTGACCCATTTCCAGAAAAATAGCATCCAGGTTAGTCGTTCTCTGCTAAAAGTGAATCCCTTACTTGCATTTTCAGTTGTTCGAGAGCAATAGATGGTAGTAAGATGCCCAATAATTACTTGCCCAATAATTTCTAGAAATTTTAGAAACAGAATTCTACAGAAACTCTAGAAACAGAAACTCTAGAATTTCTAGAAACAGTAACTTGCCCAATAATTTATAGAAACAAGTAAGATATGGTAGCGTTCCAGTAAAGGACGATATCTATACATAAAAACAAAGGCAATGGTTCACTTTTTGCTAGGAAAGCAAATAAGACATATTCAAGATCTTAAAAAATACTGAAATATATCGGCCACTGAAAGAATTAGGACAAGAGCCTAAAAATGTTCTGAAAAAGAGCATTTTTCAGATATATTGTAACATTGGTACTTACAAAAAGACCAAGAACACATATTGATCGCTTCAATATTGAAGACTATGAAGTGTTAGAATATCCTTGAGGCACCAAGGATATCAAAATAAAAATATTTTATGTCCCCTGGACCAATGCATCATAAATGTGTTTATATTCATGTTGGTTACGTTTTTACGAGTCGAACAGAAATTTCGGGAGGGGGGGGTTAAACTCCCTAACCTCCTCCTCCTGGATACAGCCTTACCCGGGACCCATTTTAGAACATTTTCGAATGTTTTCACGTCGAAATGTGAAAACAAATAGAAAAAGTAACTAGTCAAATTTCACAACCTTTTCGTTTGTAAAAATTAAAACATTAGCAATCTGTTGATTATCAAAGACAACTATACCTTCAAAAGAAAGCTACACATCCTTAAGCTGCTTGGTATCATATGTTTTTAGCTAATTTATTGTTGATTTTTCACCCACGTTTCATTTTCTCAAATTTGGCAAAGACTACCACCAAAAAGGAGCAACATTAAAACTCAAGGAGCAACATTAAAACTCAAAACGAAGAGAAATTAGTCCATATATGAAGGGGCCCCCTCAATACCTTGCTCTTCACGCTAAAGCTTTTAGGACTTTTAAAAAAGCTTCCTAGTCTAATTAAACCGCCCTTGTGTTTCAGGACCCGTTATTAAAAAATTGGGACAAACAGTCAAATTTTAGCATAAAGAGCAAGACATTGAGGAGGGGGGTAACCTCTTCATATACGGAATAATTTCTATTCGTTCTGAGTTTTATTGTTGATATTTATTTCAGTTAAAAAAAACTTGGTTTTCTTTATTTTATTTCTGATCGTTTTCAAATAACGCCGGTAAATCGGGCTCACCATGCATTAAGAATCCCCCCTTTCACGAGAGACACCTGCGTGGAAATTTCTTCCCAAGTAAAATACCCCCCCCCCCCCCGTAAAATTCCCTCCTCTCTGAATATCCCCTTCTGAATTTCTTGCGGACGATTCAGCCTAAAATTTTTCCTTAGTATACTTTCATTTGAAAAACTTTAATTTCTAATTGTTTTCTCGATCAATTTGGAAATCCCTCCTTCCGTGGAAAATTTTCCTGGATATCCAAACACGCTGGAAAAAGCCTGTGGATAATTCCCCAAGAACACCTTCAAATGCAAAATTGAGTTGGCAAAGAGAAAGTAAGACAAATAAAAACAATTTCGTATAGGAAATCTATCAAATCCCCCCAATGTAAAAATTTCCCCTCGAAATTTCACTCCCCTGGAAAATTCTCCCTATGAAAATTCAGCCCAACCACAAAATCAGCTTCCCCCGAAAAATGTCTGTATACGTCTCAACAACAAATACTATACGTAAATAATGGGCAAATTTCATAACTTATAGGCCTCTCCCTATGGACTGTTTGGGGGCATGTTACCCCTAAAAACATAGTTATCGGATCTTTCAACTATGCTGAACAAAATGACTATCTCAAAATTTTGATCGGACAATTTTGGAGAAAAAGGGGTGTGGAAGGGGGGCTAGTTGCCCTCCAATCTTGTTGTTCATTTAAAGAAGGCACTAGAACTTTTAATTTCCGTTCGAATTCACCCTCTTCCGATTATCTAGGACTATTATTTCCATACGATCGCCCCAGAAAAAAAAACACGCATCCGTGATTTTTAGAAATTCAAAATTATTGTATGTGGGAGCTTGAAGCTTCTACAGTAGGTTTCTCTGATACGCTAAACCTGTTTCCCCCTTTTCGAAAATCAGACAAATTTTCTTAAGCTCGTTACTTTTGATAGGCAGCACTAAACATAATGAATCTTACATATTTGGAATCAGCATAAAAAGATTCTTTTTGATGTACCTACTGGTATCAAAATTCGTTTTTAGAGTTTCAGTTACTATTGAGCCGAGTCGCTCCTTACTTATAGTTCACTACAACGAACTGCTTGATATGAAGGTCTTTTTCATCAAAAATTGACTTACTGAATTTTCATAATTTTAAGACATACACGAATATAAGGTTTGCAGAGAACCAATCCAAAAAGTCATATTTCTTTTTCAGTGCTCTTGGTACTTTAGGAAAGCAACGATTTAAAAAAAAAAAAACTTATTTAAAGTTCATTTCTGTTTAGGGGTCTTTTGCAATATTGACAAAGACTACACTACCTTACCGTGTCTTGTGAAAGACATAAACATTTTCTACTTTACTTAGATTTGTCTTTCCTTCGTTAAATTCTTTTTTCAAGTTCAATCTTCACTTATCTTCCTCACAGAATCCTATTTAGTGCAGATACAACAATTATAATGCCAGCCAACGAACCGAGTGTTGCATCAAAAAAAGTTGCCAAGACATTTAAAGTTTGTTTTATGAATTTAATGTACTTCATTGGAAAGCTTGACAGAAAATCAAACTTCTACAAAGTTTAGTAATTATGCCAAGTTGTCTAGACAAATTTAGAAGAACAAAAGGAAAACTTCATTAGCTTCATCGTTGCCAGAGAACAAACAATAAGGAAGACTTGGATAGATGAACGAGAAAAATGGAATTTTTACAGAGCAACTAGTAAGTTAGAATAAACAAAAGTTTATAAATTGTCTTAGGGCATGCTCCGACAGTTCAGTTCGTTGCAGGCAACTAGGGGTACCTGAGGTCACAAACGTTGAGCCACCAAAATTTGTGGGTCAAGATTCACAGAAGAAACCTTGAAATACTGATAAAGACAATCCGCAGCGTATATGGGATCAAGATATGTGAAAAAATTAAATTAAATAGTAGAAGTCAGCCATCGTTCGGAGCAATTATCAAATAAATGACTTTGCAATTTTTTGCTTTTCTTTTCACAAAATCTCCTACTTTTCCACTAAATCAGACCATCAACGGTCTTATAAGAACAAAAGATAATGACAAGCCGAGAAAAATTAGCAAGATTTTGTATATAGTTTAGGGATATAGCTGGCACCATTAGAGGAGACTAGGACGGAATAGCGACTACAACAACTATTACATTTGGAATGAACATTGAATGAAGAATCTAATGGTACATGTTTTTTCTATCTGAAAAAACTAAAAACTAAAAATCAACCACTTATAAAGGCCATTTATTGAATGTAAGAACATTAGCAATTTCTTACTTTCTTTTCACAAAACCCTTTTTTACCAGTAAATCTGACCAACAGTGGCTTTTTAACTAAACGCGTTTTATATTTTGTCCCAGCCATGACTGTTCTCTTCTGACCTCTTTCGAATTTGAAATAGACCAGCAAACACAACCAAAATGTGAAAAAAAATGATTTAGCATGGAATTTAAATGAAAACTTAAAATATTCATACAAATTACAAACGACATATAAAGATTCAAAACATGCATAAACAGAGCTAGAAACTGTAAAAGAAAAATACTGTCTAAGACCATTTATCAAATGAAGCAATTTATAAATTTTTAGAAGTTATCTTTTAATTTCGTAGCTCGAAGTCAACCGAAAAATCTGACTAACAACAATTCGTACTGCAAGCGATTACTTGCCAAACTCATTAGGAACAGTTTCTGTTGGATCACGGATCAAACCTTGGACCTTATTTCATCCTGCGAAGCAGGAGGCACCAAGGGTATCCAGAAAGAGCACCAGTCATCCCTCATATGCGTCGTTGCCCAGACACCATCCCACTGGAGTTAGACTATCGAGTCGTGCGAATGTTTCAGGTTCCGGTGGCATGTGTGACGAAGCGTATTTTTTTGGTGTTCCTCTTCTTGTGGGTTCCTTCTGACTTCACTTCGGTACCGTTCTTGGGAGTCTATCTTCCATTATAGGGATAAAATGTACAAAATAGCATCATCTTCCCTTTAATATGACATCAATTACAAGAGGCTGGCGCGACATAGAACGACCTATCAGGTTAGTATTATAGTCTCCCCAGGTAATATTTATTCTGCTGCGAAGACATTTGTTTTCAAAAGCAAGGACCCTCTTTTCTTGCTGCTGGCTTAGAGTCAAGAATTTAGAGTTATACACAAGGGCGGAGAGGATACTGCTGCTTAACAGCCTCATTATTTGTTTCAAAAAGTAATTCTTCGACCACCAAACTAGCTTTAATCGATTAAACGCTTCAAGGGAACGCCCAACCCTAGATCGCATCACCTTTTTTCTGAATCATTACGTTGGACTGTACTTGTAAGGTACCTGAAATCCTCTACCTGCTCTATTACTTTCTCGCCAAACTTTACGCCCAGTAGAGGGTTACTTGTTGTCACGCTTTTGGTTTTTTCCGAGTTGATCTTCAGATCCAAAAGACTGACTTTTTCTCAAGTTGATTGCCTCCACCAGAAAAACCGTTCATCTCGCAGGTGGTGATCCAAGGCTGTTTGGGTGCGACGGAAGATTATCAGCAAGAATTTTTTTTTTGGGGGGGGAAGGATGAAAATGAGTTCTTTCTCTATTCTTGGGAAACTTCCTCTGACTTCCAGATACGCGCAAAGAATGCAATCCTTACAGCCATAAAGTTATGCAAGCACCTGATGAACTTTGGTCATTTCCACTGATATCCTATCACCCATGTTGCTTCCCTTCTTTAATTTGCAAGCTACTTGTGTCAGTTCCTCGGCCCATGGCTCTTCTCCATTGATTTGAAAGTTTAGGGAAGGGGTTGTGGGAATTTCTGCTGTGGTCGGTTATGATCAAATATTGCAAAAGTTCATTTGCAAACATGGATTTTCGCCATAAAATTAAATAGAGAGGAGGGAAAATTATTCAGATCGACAAATACATATTTTAAGTATATGTAGACACTGTATACATTTTAAATATTTGATAATTATACATCGTCTTCAATTTGACAAAGACTAGATGTAGTAGGACAATAGAAAACCACAATACACCTCGGCCTTGCACTTACAGATATTTATAAATATTTTGCTTGGTTTAGGAGCTATTTAGATTTTAGTGCCTTCATAGGCTAACTGACATACAGACTGTTCCACTTAATATGGATCATACATGGTGGAGTGACCGATGACCTCATTACGCACTGATCTCACCCACTGGTCTTGGCTTGTTTATGAGTTATTAAGCTTTAAGCGTATTATTAGGCTAACTTACTTACAGAATGTCACACTCAACATGAATATACCATGCAAGGCTGATATAAGGTCTTAAGGACGTTCAATACAAAAATGTCATATTCTGAGTCTCAGCGTCGGCTGACAGTCTCGAAGACAAAAGGCCCATTAGCAAAATTTCCCAGCACCAGAGTGAGCTTCTGAAGTAGTTTTGGTAAAATTGATAGGAAATCTTAGATATGTCAACAGTTTGAAAAGCTAACGAGAGGCTAGTTTAAAACAAAGGGAACCTAGAATCTCTTACAAATTGTAAAGCAAAACGCAGTCTAGTCGATGTATGTACAGCATAAATAATGTGCATCCTGTGTCCGCAAAGATTCCAATCAAGGCAGTTAGCACAACAGGAAACTCCCAAAACTGTCAAATCATTCAATTAGACTTCTTTTCAGCTGATTTTCAATGTTATCCAAGCAGGTACAATAGAATATTTTTAGGGGCTGCCCCTACCTGAACATTAAAAAGAAGGTTTTTTTAAGATTTCCGATAAAGTAGGTGTCAGCTTTTAGTTTTCTATCGTTTCTTCGGATCTCTTATCAAAGCTGTACGTGGGCGTTCAAACGCTGGATTCTGTCTCAGACTCTGTCAAAGTTTCCTGCTGAGAATGGTTGAAAGTCAAAAGGTATTATCAGAAATAGGGAATTCACAATCATAATAGTCACCTAAATAGGTGTTTTCAGTTCTGAAAATGTTGCTCGATAATTCCCATTTTCAGCTTTCAACCATTCTGAGCGGGAAACTTGGACAGGGTCTGAGACAGAATCCAGCGTCTGAACGTCGACTACAAGTTATGGCAAGACTTCCCAATCAACTTTGAATAGTTTGGCCACACAAACTAAAAAGCTTGTAATGGACGAGATAGGGTTGGTTATTCTTTATGGTATCGAAGACCCTTAGTCCACACCGATTTCAATCTTGCTCATTGCCAATGATCTTGAATAGCTTAAGAGTTAATGAGAATTAGGTACATTCTTCGGTTAATTTTGACCGAATACACATTTTTTCGTCTTTTAGACTTTAGGGGTATGCATTTTTTTTCTAGGGGGTACATTTCATAAATAGACATCTTTTGAGGAAATATACTTCTGTATGCCGCCAGTCACACCATAAAATGTAATGTACGAATTACGGTATCTTTTATGCATAATGTAATTTACTTTTTGCATCTTCAATTTCTTAGTGAAGTCACAGAAAAAGTGAAGACAACATGCAGTTATTTCTTGAAAGGGCACAACATTTAAAAATATAAATAGCGAAGTTTTCATGTTTTCATGGTACGGTTACTGGCACAGTTACATGGCCCAGCACAGTCATAGTTTTCATGGTAGTTACTAGAAAGTTTCTGATTTTCCTTTGTATGGCAAAAATCAAGAAAAAAACACAAACATAGCAGTCAAGCTGATTAAAACCATGGCATGAAAAATGAATATAGCAAGCACAAATGATACACTGAGCACAGGGTTGCCACCGTCAGTAGGATTTTACTAGATCTAGTAAAAGAAAAAAATCTAGTAAATTTAGAGATTCTAGTAAATTTCCCGAAATCTAGTAAAAAATCATGATTTGTAGTAAAGAAAACTTTTTTTTATTTTCCATGAATTCAGGAAAAAAAGTTAGGGTCCATTCATTACAAACTTTGATTTTGATTACGTTAGATATTATGGCTACTATTGCTCTGATCTTTGCGATTTCGCGTCAACCCTAGCGCTTAAAAATCTCTACTTTTCTCTCGGTTTCTTCTTGATACTTGCTTTGAAAGGCAAACTGTTTAAAATAAGGACTGGTATGCCGGCTTAATTTGTTTTCAGAAAGTTTTCCCAGACTCTCATAACAGCTGCTACGTTTCTTAGTTAGCTTTGTCCCTTTTTAAAGACGCTGCTGGATACGAACTTTTTCCATACTTGCCCAAGTTCTTTCTGACTCTCTGCAGCTTGCCCCATTCAAGTGCTGGAGCAGAGAGACAGTTCTTGATTTTGTCGGTCATCAAAACTAAAACCAGAATAGGCTAAATTTCTCGAGTGTTTCGTCCCTGATGAAACGAAGCAACTTGTTCTCGGGTCGTCAAGTGGAGTACATGACTGGGTGATCCCCAGCGATTTTACTCGTGCTATCAAGAAATTGATACAAGTAGATCCCTTCAGTCAGAATTCGACACTAGTGGATACATTAAATTCGGATGAGGCCGAGGACGATTAAAGCCTTTTAGTTGCGACTTTTTTTTTAATTGTGACTACATATTTTTCTTCTTACTTTTCAATTTGTATGATTTGCCTGACCTGAAGACTATTAACACAATGTTAAAATTAAACTAATTATTGTATGTTATATAAGTTTTCTTTTTCTTGGCAGCCCTAGACCAATTTGAGGTGCACTTTTTAACTTACATAATTTTACAACTAAACCGGTAGCCGATGACCTCATTTCCGTTTTGAAGTGACATGCATTGGTTTTTTATTCCCTTGAATACGAACGAGAGAGAATCCAGAAAAAAAATCCGCTAAAAAAAATTCTAAATTAATTGCTTTAAAATTTGCCAGAAATCTTTGTAAGCAGCTTATCCCTTATTTAAAGACCAGCCCAATTAGTGTTTTAAAACTGGCAAATAAATATCCTCCTAAAAATGCAAAATTGAAGGGTTTAGATTTCAAACCTAAAAACGGAAACTGGGGGACAAATTTCAAAAGCCGTCACTTTCAAACACACGTCAGATTCTAAGCACTCCACCGCCTGAATTGCTTCGTGAATATCAGTTGTAGCTGTTTTTCTTCGTTGATTGTTTTTTAATTTTTCATTATATCTTAATTTTATCACCTGAAGACCAATGATAAATTAGAAGCCGGGCTTCACCAGCAGGATTTCTATAATCCAAGATTCCAGACTATTATTTGACGTCTTGGATACACTGCATCTGGAATATGAAGCCTATCCAGTAGTACATCCCGAATAAGTTTCCGGAATTTTCAATCATACTATGAAAACGAAAGAAAAGAGGAAAAGAGGAAAAAAAGGAAAAAGGTTTGTGGAAATCCGATTGATTATCCTCCTATAATAGAAATCGATGCTTGATGGTGCGCGTGGGGCGGTAGCCGCACAGGCAAAAATTTTTTTTTTTGAGCATTTAGTCAAAACAGATGCGAGTTAGTAAAATTTTCCTCTCGGATTTAGTATATTCTTCCAGACCAGGGTGGCAACCCTGACTGATCACTTACAGTACACGACAAACGTCCAGCAAGAAGTGGCTATTTTGTAGAGGACGAAGGATTAACAGCGGGATTATTACCCAGGATTATTGTACCCACCTCCTCCGTGGAATGACCCGAGATGTATACAAATTACCAGCATTGTACGCCCTAATGAAATATAACCTACCGTTACTCTTCAGTAATCTCCCGAGCCGGAAAAAATACAAAGGACACCCGTTAGCTGTTTCCATAAATCTGGCACAACATCCTGTAGAACTAACTTACTTTCTGTCAAAAATCACATACTCCAATGACAATCGATTTTATGCGCTTTCTAGGGCAATTTCTCGACAAAGACGAGGACCATTAAGGAAGACGACAAAATTAAAGTAGACCCACTTTGATACTTGACGAGATGAAAATAGTCCTATGAACAAGATTTACTATATAGTAAAAATTAGGAAATGGGTGCTCAATAGCTCTCAAATGAGGTAAACAAACCGTTTTATGAAGTAGATAATAATGGAATTTTACAGGGAGATGCCTCCCCACTATTGGCGAAGCCCCAGGATTAAGAGTAATGTTTACTGAAATAGAACTGAATTTAAAAACCCAAGAAGGCGTCCAAAAAAATTGAGGAAATCAGGCTAACTTTGAACTGAATCAAGCGATATCTTTAAAAGCGGGGGGGGGGGGGGGGCCATTCGGGTTCCGTACTCACATATGCATATGTGAGGCATATAAAGGTTTTTACGGAAAGGGTGGTCGTATAAATTTCGGATCAGATGGGGCTTATTTGATTGGAAATCGGAAGTTCTAGTGCTATTTTTAAGAGTCAAAAGTGAATGGAGGGCAACAAATCCCTCCCCCTCCCCAAGCCTATCATTCTCCAAAACACATCCGATCAAATATATATATATA
>JAQQPU010002682.1:0-37206 GCA_029168905.1 Artemia sp. Kazakhstan ARC1039
GTATCTTATATATTTTATATGTGTATTGAGTATGGCTACTCAATTTTCTACATTTCTGTAATCGGTTTATTCTTTGTCTTCTTTCAAGACAAAGGAGTCTCATCTTCAACTTCTTTAGTATAAAAATACCCTTACTGTTTTGTCTTTGTTTGCCATGTATATACAGTACGCTCAAGGTAGATTTAAGTTACTTTTCTTGAGCCTCTATGATAAATAAAATACAAATGTTCTATTCTTTTCTACATTCAGTTTAATCTTTCCTTTTATACACAAAAGGATTTCCGCATGAAGCCTTTTTCATTGTTGGAAGTTTTTTTTCCTATTCTCACTTGACGCTGTTAATTTTTCTATTCTATTGTTTATTTATCTTTTTTGCAGATGAATACTTCATCACTGGATGTGTAGCCTGTTCCAAGATTTCTTTACGACTAAATCTTCTGCAGAGAAGAAAACAAATTACTATTACCTAGGATACACTGGCAAAAATGATCTCCTGTCTATTACTTCTTATTTTCTTCGACGTTTGGCTTGGAACTCCTTATATGATCGGTGCTAATAAAATAGGTAATTTTTTGCCATTTTACTTCCTTTCTACTTGAAATTAATTATAAAAAGAACTTTTCAGGAAAATGAATTTTTTAAAGCAAAGTAAAACGCAATGTTGTAGAAATAAAGTCGCATAATAATTTAAACTAAAAAACAAACAGAAATTACTATCAATGAGCAAATGAATATACAGAAATATGAACAAAAATAAAATGAATAGCCATATCAAACATAAAAACAACAGATACTGCTATAAATAAATAAATGGATCCTAATATAAACAGAGTTTGAAGTGAATAATCAAGTCGAATTTAAAACGAGCAGAAATTACCACAAACAAAAGTAGGATACCGCCCACTAAGCATTTTAAAAACCAGAGCTTCTTCTGCGCTTAACTGAAAACAAGGTACATATTCAATAAATATTATAAGTTTTTATAATTGTAAATTTAAACAACTATATTTCCAGGAATTTATTAAGATCGCCAGGAAATCAATATCATTATATATTAAATATTTAGTCTACTTTCGTTAGTTCTTTTTAGTAGTTTTGATTATTATGATGATTTTTCTTTTTTAAAGACAAATAAAAACCGCCATGTTCAAAATACATTCGTTTTTAGTAAAATGCAAATGAAACTCAAGCTGGTTCGAGGGTTTGAAAGGGATGGGGGCTAACACCACTCTTGTTATAAACCTTGACTAGTGTTATTAAATTATTTACATACTCAAGTATGTAAGTTTCAAGCCATTCTGAGAAAGAAAGTTTTGGGTGTTTTTCTGTTCCGTTTTTAGGCAAATTAAATCTACTTCCACTCAGTTGTTGTGCATTAGGATCCTCTTAGCCCTGAAACTTTAGGACTTTTAACTGGCCCTATTTTTTGGAGAACTTATATTTACTTAGTTTTTGGAGGCACGAAAGTTCACTTAGCCCAGGAGCCTAATGTTGTAAGTTTCAAATTGTTTGGAGAAACAATAGATCTTTGGCCCTTTTTTAGGTCACATTTTTAGACAAACAAAGTTTTTTTTTTCAGTTAGCTTTTTATTGTGCATTAGGGCTCCCTTAGCACAAAAAGCTTCCAGGAGCGAGTTTGATTCGCTCAGAAAATAAAAGTTTACTGACCCACTCTGGGCCTTTGTCCGTCCTGTTTTCAAGGGAAGGGGGTTGGGTAGTGGTAAATGCACTTTTTTTCATCTATAATCACATTCTATTAGCCAATGGACTTAAGGATGAAAGTTTCGAGCCGTCTGGATGAAATAAAATTTGGCTCTTTTTGAGCGACAGTTTTCAGGGGGACGTACCCTAACACAATTTTTTTTCTTTATTATGGTCCTCTGATCTCAACATCTATGGCTCTAATTTTAAACTAATCAGACACAGAAATTGTTTATTCTATCTCTGGCTGAACTAACACCCTGCCCTCTCCTGACGGAATGTGTGGCTTTGCTTTCGACTGGACACCTAAAATCAAACATGTCCCCATTTTTTAACTATAAAATCTATATGTAGGCAAATCGCACATTGCAGAATCTAGGTCTTTGACTCAAGGACTGTGGGGGTTATTCAATTTTATTGGGGGCGTCATATCTTTTTCAGGCTACCTTTTAGCTACTTTGAATATAATGGTTATCGCTAATTTTGATGGAATATCATGGGGATATGGGGGACCTGACAAGCAAGAAGGGCACGAGAGGGGGATGGCCTCTCAATCACTTTTTAATCTTTAAAAGGGTACTATTAAAAGAGAAGGAAGAATTACCCCCTTATAAAATTTTTAGGACCATCCATCCATAAAACTGACTGGGTAAAAAATAGCACATAGAAGGTCCTAGAATTTTCTAACTTCAAGGCAAACAGCAAACCTATAAAAGAATGCCTTTACCCGGGGAATGTAGCTGTAGTTTTCTTCCTCAGCTATGACCCATGGGTAAAACTTGCTGGATGCAGTAAGACATCATGGTGCCTTGGCACCAAAGGTCTAGTTACTTTGAATTTTGGAGCTATGAACGTCGAGACGGTTTATTTCTTACCTTCTACACCAAGTTTTCAAAAGAAGATCTCCGAAGGATCCAAAAGAGAATATGGCTGGCTTTTGACAAAGAAAAAACACATTTTTGTTTTGTATTTAAGCAGTAAATGCCAAAATACATAGGAAGTCTCGTTTCAAAATGGAGGAGGCTCAAAATTGCCTAATCAACGTCGTCCTTGCTTCTCATTGGAATGTACTATTCCTGAAAAACATATTTAGGACCTTAAACTCAAATCAACATGATTTCAAAACAAAAAATGCAATTATCAAGTTAAAAAAAGACAAATCTGCATTATCTTCTTTTCCGTCTTTTAAAGATGCAGATTGTAAATTACTATTTTAACATTTATTATATATGAAAAATACTAATATTAGTATTTTATTTTGATTGCTGTATATTAAATAATGAGTAGAGTGTTGAGTGTAAAGTGATTGGTAGCAGGATACATGATGTTGTAGTTATGCTTCGCATTGCTTTTTTTTATCCCTTCTGAGGTTAATGAAAATAATTTTTTTTTCTGAATTTGTTAGATTATCTCTCCTCAGTATCAAACCGTGGCATTTAGAGGGGGTGCGGTTATGTTATGTTTTATGTTAAAATCGGTGTCAAATAAAATGAGGCCTTACACCATGAAAGATATGAGAGATTTTGGCGTTTACCATCCCATTCACTTTAATGACCAATCATAGGCAGCGCGATCGTTCTGCCTAAGTAAAGAACGATGTTGGCACAATGTATTTTTTTTTCCATACTAGGGCACTTCGTATCGAAGGAGTTGTCTTAGAAACCTCGAAAAGGGCTCATTCGATTGGAAATTCTAATGGCTAGTGCCCTTTTTAATAGTCGAAAGTGATTGGAAAGCAACTAACACCCCTTCCACGCCCACCATTTCCCCAACAAACATCCAGTCAAAATTTTTAGATAGGCCTTTTTTTCAGCGTAGTTGATTTCCAAATATAAATAATATGTTTGAGGAGGACACTCCCCCATAGCCCTCAGGACAAGGGCTGTAAGTTATGCCCTGGGGACATATAAGATTTTTATAGAAAGCGTTGTCGTAGAAACTTCAAAAAAGGCTCACTTGATTGGATATTCAAAGAACTAGTGCCCTTTTTAATAGTCGAAAGCGATTGGAGGGCAACTAATCCCTCTCTCACACCAACGTTTCCCCCTAACACATCCAATGAAAATATTGAGATAGCCATTTTGTTCACGTAGTTGAAAGTTCTGGAAACTAGGTTATTGAGGATGACACCCCCCCCCCCCAGAGCCCTAAGGGCAAGGGTTGTAAGTTATGCCCTGGGGGAATATAAGGTTTTTATAGAAAGTGTTGTCTTAGAAACTTCAAAAAGGGCTCATTCGATTGAAAATTGAAATGGCTAGTGCCCTTTTTAATAGCCGAAAGTAATTGGAGGGCAACTAACACCCCTTCTACGCCCACCATTCCTCCAAACACATCTAGTCAAAATTTTGAGAAATCCATTTTGTTCAACGCAGTTGAAAGGTCCAGGAATTATATCTTTGTGCTGGACTCTCCCCCCTCAGTCTTCAGGGCAAGGGTTGTAAGTTATACCCTAGGGGCATGTATCGGAAGAGTTGTCGTAGAAACTTCGAAAAGGGCTCATTCGATTGGAAATTGAAATGGCTAGTGCCTTTTTAATAGACAAAAGTGATCGGAAGGCAACTAACACCCCTACCACGCCCATCATTTCCCCAAACACATCCAATCAAAATTTTGAGACAGGCATTTTGTTCAGTATAGTTGATTTTCAGATATAAATTATGTTTTTGAGGAGGACACTCCCCCACAGCCCTCAGGGCAAGGGTTGTAAGCCATGCCCTAGGGGCATATAAGATTTTTATAGAAAGCGTTTTCGTAGAAACTTCAAAAAAGGCTCATTTGATCGGAACTTCCAAGGGCTAGTGCCCTTTTTAATAGTCGAAAGTGATTGGAGGTCAACTAACCCCCTCTCACGCCCACCTTTTCCTCAAACAAATCCAATCAAAATTTTGAAATAGCCATTTTTTTCACGTAGTTGAAAGTTCTGGAAACTAGGTCTTTGAGGATAACAACACCCCTCCCTCCCAGAGCCCTCAGGGCAAGGGTTGTAAGTTTTACCTTGGGGAAATGTAAGGTTTTTCTAGAAAGCTTTGTCATAGAAACTTCAAAAAGGGTTCATTCGATTGGAAATTGAAATGGCTAGTGCCCTTTTTAATAGTCGAAAGTAATTGGAGGGCAACTAAAACCCCTCCACGCCCACCATTTCCCCAAACACATTCAGCCATTTTGTTCTTGCAGTTGAAAGGTCCAGAAATTATATCGTTGAGCTGGATACTCCCCCCACAGTCTTCAGGGCTAGGGTTGTAAGTTATACCCTGGGGATATATAAGGTTTTTATAAAAAGCACTGTCATAAAAACTTGAAAAAGACTCATTCGATTGGAAATTCAAAGGGCTAGTGCCCTTTTTAATAGTTGAAAGTAATTGGAAGGCAACTATTTTAGGGGACTTATTATCGAATTATTTTTTTCCATACCAGGGCACTTCGTAACGAAAGAGTTGTCATAGAAACTTCGAAAGCAGTAATGCATCTTTTGACGCGAAACAAGATTGCATATTATGTCTTACCACGGGTAGTCATCTATTACTACGAACGGTACATACCTTACCAGACAGGTTTATGAGGCAGCATCTCATTTTCTGAGCCAATCAGAGGTGTTTCTACTAACGGTACTCCATATATCCATGTATAAGGTCCGAACCCTACAAGAAATTACACAAGAACATGTGTGCAGTTTCACGGGTACATGGCTTGCCATGGGCAGTCATCTATTACTACGGACGGTACATGGCTTACCAGACAGGTTTTTTAGGGTCATTACCTAAGACTAAAGAGATTTCCTTGGTATAGTATACTCAAAAGTGTAATAGATTTGACGCCTAAAAGCCTGGGGTGTGATTATGTGTGCAGTTTGACCGGTATATACCTTACCACGGGCATTTATGTATTACTACAGACGATGCATGGCTTACCAGATGGGTTTCTGTGTCAACACCCATTTTCTGAACCACTATTAATTACTATCAACTGTACAAAGAATATACTCAGATGTGTAATAAATTTGACGCCTACAAGAGACCTTGGTATAACGTGTTCAAAGGTTTATTGAACTTTAGCGGTATCATAGCTAACTCAATTTGCAAAAAAAGGTATAGCATTTGCATAACTCTGATCAGAGTGATCTTAATTGGTGATTGAATAATAGGGATGAAACAGAGCTCAGTAACACATTTAATTGGATTGTATGAAGGTGGTAAAATGGGTTAAACTGCTTTTTGTCCAGTGTCGTTTACATTATTAGCGGTATCTAATAATGATAAAAAGTTGTATCATTGCGTAAACTAACTCAATTTGCAAAAAAAGGTATTCCATTGGCATAACTCTGCTATGAATGATCTTAATTGGTGATTGAATAATAGGAGTGAAACGGAGCTCGATAACATTTTAATTGGATTTCCTGAAGGTGGTAAAAAAGGGTTAAACTGCTTACCAATTAAGGTAAGCCCGAAGGGGTTGCTAACTCATAGGCAATTTATTATGAATTTGGAATAGCATCATTAGCATCAATCTATGGAAATTGTTAACGATGACAAGATGACCTAGTGACTTGACCAAGCTTTACTTCTCGGATGTGTTCTGTATAATACACAAGTACCATTTGAACAGTTTTGTCATTATAAACTATGCTCTAAAATTGTAGTATACTAAAAAGTTGATACTATTAGAGATTTAGATGCCAAGAAAAGAATTTTAATCAAGAAATTAGGAACAATCTTTAGAAATCCTTAGGAATCAACTAGTGAGATGATTATAGATTTGAAGCATAAAGGATCGAAACCATCGATGACCCTAACCACCAAGGACCTCAACCTCCAAAGGTCCCCTATCCCCAACCTCCAAGGAGCCCCCCTCCCTCCAACTTTTTTGG
This sequence comes from Artemia sp. Kazakhstan ARC1039, assembly GCA_029168905.1. NCBI lineage: Eukaryota > Metazoa > Arthropoda > Branchiopoda > Anostraca > Artemiidae > Artemia > Artemia sp. Kazakhstan ARC1039. Next base: position 6,566 of record JAQQPU010002682.1, read on the forward strand.
GGCCCCCATCCCTCCATTTTTTTATACTTTTTGGCAGTTTTTTTTAGCTTTTTTTATTATTTTTTGAACATAATATGTTTTTTCAACTTTGTTTTTTTTTACATGACTTCGAATGATATAAAGCATAATCAAAACATGAGATATTCACATTTAAAATTTCCAAGTTCAAAATGAGAATGATATAGATATTTTAGTCGTGACTTTTACTATTAGAAAAATAATGTTTGTAGTAGCACTTTTTTTTGGATTGAATTTTGTTTTAGACTTCGAAATTATTAAACTTTTTTTTACGTATCTTAGAATTACATAAAACATACATTAATAATATTTGATTTTTTTAATAAAGTTGGGTTATAGTTTTCAGAAATAAGCACATCCACCTTTAAATACAACTGATTTTATTAATAATATTTGATTTTTTTTAAATAAAGTTGGCTTTTAGTTTTCAGAAATAAGAACACCCACATTTAAAGTAAATCTGATTTTATTAATAATTTTTGATTTTTTAATAGAGTTGGGTTTTAGTTTTCAGAAATAAGAACATTCACGTTTAAAGCATATCTGTTTTTTTTAATAATATTTGATTTTTTTTTATAATAGAGCTGCGTTTTAGTTTTCAGGAATAAGAACATTCACGTTTAAATACATCTGATTTTATCAATAATATTTGATTTTTTCTAATAAAGTCGGGTTTTACTTTTCAAACAGTTCGTGGTAACGAACTGTAAGTAAGGAGTGACCCGGCTCAATGGTAATCGAAACTGTAGAAAACGGAAGTTTGATATCAATAGATACATCAAAAGAATCAGATTTTAATGCTGATTTCAAATATATAAGTTTCATCAAGTTTAGTCCTACCTATCACGCGCCTGAGAAAATTTGGCTGATTTTCAAAAAAGGGGGGAAAGACCCCCTAAAAAATATAGAACCTTAAAGAAAATCACACCATCATATTCAGCGTATCAGAGAATCTTACTGCAGAGGTTTCAAGCTCCTATCTACAAAAATGTGGAATTTTGCAGTTTTTGCCAGAAGAAAGATCACGGATGTGTGTTTATTTTATTTTTTTTTCTCAGGGGTGATCGTATCGACGCAGGGGTCCTACAATATCGTTGGAGGGCTCATTAGAACGGAAATTAAAAGTTCTAGTACCCTTTTTAAGTGACCAAAAAAATGGAGGCAAGTAGGCCCCCTCCCACGCTCATTTTTTTCCCAAAGTCACCCGATCAAAATTTTGAGATAGCCATTTTGTTCAGCATGGTCGAAAATATGATAACTATATCTTTTAGGATGACTTAATTCCCCGAACTCCCCGGGGGGAGGGCTGAAAGTTATGAACTTTACCCCATGTTAACATATAGTATTGGTTATTGGGAAGTATACAGACGTTTTCAGGGGAATTTTTTTTGGTAGTGGGGGTCGAAGTGGGGAGGGGGGGGGGTTGGGGGTTATGTGGGAGGGTCTTTCCATTAAGAAAGTTTTAATGGGGCAAGGGACATTGCTATGAAGGGGGCGCCGGATTTCCCAGCACTATTTAGAAACAGATCAGAAATTATATATATAAAAAAACAAGTTTTTTAACTGAAAGTAAGGAGCAACATCAAAACTTAAAACGACCGAAAACATTACGTATATGATTGGGTTCACCCCCTAGTCAATACTTCGCTGTTTAAGCCAAAGATGGTTTAGTACTTTCATAAGAGCTATTTATTCTAATTAACGGCATTTGTGATTAAGGGGTAAGTTTTAAAGAATTGGAACAAAATTCGAACTTTAGCTGAAAGGGCAAGGTATTGACTAGGGGGCGAACCCTCTAAGATACATATAAAAAATATATGAATATAGAAGTTCGTTACGTAAGTTAATTCGTAAGTTACGTATATTTATTACTAATAAAAACGTTCGTAAATAAAATTAAAAAGGTTTCAAGAAAGCCATTTAACCAATTAAAAGTAAAATTTCGTTTATTCTGATTTTGTTATAATTATTCATGTACGGTGAGCCAAAATCAAAACCTGCATTAGTTCAAAAACGTTCAAAAATTAAATAAAAAAAACAAGTTTTTTTTTAACTGAAAGTAAGGAACGACGTTAAATCTTAAAACGAACAGAAATTATTCCGTATATGAAAGTGGCTGTCCCCTCCTCAACGCCTCACTCTTTACGCTAAAGTTTGACTTTCTCAAAACTCTATTTTTTTTTATACAATGAAAAACCTTAGCGTAAATAGTGAGGCGTTGAGGAAGGGACAGCCCCTTTCATATACGGAATAATTTCTGTTCGTTTTAAGTTTTAACGTCGTTCCTTACTTTCAGTTAAAAAAAACTTGTTTTCTTTTATTTAATCAATAATAAGAACATCCAAGTTTAAAGTACACCTGATTTTATTAATAATATTTGATTATAAAGTTGGGATTTTAACCTTCCGAAATAAGAACATCCACGTTTAAAATACATCTGATTTTATGAAAAATATTTGATTTTCTCATAAAGTTGGGTTTTAGTTTTCAAAAATAAGAACACCCACGTTTAAAATACATTTGATTTTATTAATATCATTTGATTTTTCAATAAAGTTAGGTTTTAGTTCTCGGAAGTAAGAGCACCCACGTTTAAAATACATCTTATTTTATTAATAATATTTGATTTTTTAATAAAGTTGGGTTTTATTTTTCAGAAGTAAGAACATCCACGTTTAAAATACATTTTATTATGTTAATATCATTCGATGTTTCAGTAAAGTTAGGTTTTAGTTCTCGGAAGTAAGAGCGTCCACGTTTAAAATAAATCTACTTTTATTAATAATATTTGATTTTTTAATAAAGTTGGGTTTTAGTTTTCAGAAATATGAACATCCACGTTTAAAGTACATCTGATTTTATTAATAATATTTGATATTTTAATAAAGTTGGGTTTTAGTTTTCAGAAATAGGATGATGAGATGAGATGAGATGACTTTTAATTTCAACTAATAATTACATCATACTTAACTGGCACTTACCACATTTTTTTAATAACATCCTCAACAAACGTAGAAATGGCAAGAATTCATGACGTTTTATTAAGCCACTATTGTGGCTTGAGCAGCGTCACACAATCTTTCATCATAAACCAAACGCATTCACTCTTCCTACTCTTTTAATACCATTCAATACAATTTAACTCTCCCAAAAAAAAAATATATATAACAAACAACAATCAAAAATATTTAATTCCCACCCAAAAAAACTTTTTTAATCTAATTTTAAATTGAAGCTGGCTTTCTGACTCCCTAATGCTCTCCGGTAAACCATTCCACAAATTAATTGCATAATTTCTAATTGCAAAACTAGATCAACTCGTACTCCTTACTTCTGAGACTAAGCTTCCACAACCTCTAGTCCCATGATGATGATAATCAGAATTAAACTTTAAAAGATCTCTAAAATATTCCTGAGATAATTTTTTATGCACTTGGTAAGTAAACACTCCCGCCTGATGGTCCCTGATTTGATGAACATTAAAAATTCTAAAACTGATAAAACATTTACGCGTGTGCTCATACTGAACAAACTCACCCAGTACTCGAAGCGTCTTATTCTGAAGAATCTGCAGTCTTTTAATATTTGAAGAAAAATTAGAGCACCATAAACAATAAAAGGATGAAAAACAGTATTATATACATTTCTTAAAACAGTTAAAGGTAACACGTGTTTCAAACACCACATCACTCCAAGACCTCCTGCAAGTTTAGAAGAAATCATATTTATGTGTTTCATCCAACTAAAATTATTATCAACATAAAATCCTAAATATTTATTTTCAAAAACCTGTAAAAGCGACAAATTTTCAAATACTATAGAAGCACTATTTACAATTTTTCTACCCTACTAAAAATCATATAATTTGTCTTAGAAGTATTAACAGCAAGGTAACTCAAGTAGGTAAACACCAAAAGGTTTTCCAGCGTTCGGTTTGCTTTATCCACTAGTTCTTCCAGTGACCGTGCAGAAACCGTCAAAGCAGTATCATCTGCAAATGCTGTAACAGTTGTTTCAGGCATGTAGAGCCTCAGAGTATCGACGTATACGAGAAAGAGTAACGGACCCAGGACTGAGCCCTGTGCAGCTCCACATTTTAGAGGATAGACTCCATTAACGATGTCACCTAACATTACTTTAGTTGACCTTCCATACAAATATGATTTATACCAATCCAAGCAAACATCTTTTATCCCTAGAATAGATAGGCGACACAGCAACAACTCAAAATCCACAGTGTCGACGTCTTTTTTGAAGTCAACAAAGATCGTTAAAGCAATAAAACCTTTTTCCAGAGCTCCATTGACTACATCCAGGAGATGGTGAACAGCATGGCTAGTAGAACGTTTACTGCGGAATTCAAATTCGCTGTCACGCCATATTCCTGGTTTATCCAAATATTCATAAAGTCTCCTGTGAATTATCTTTTCATAGATTTTAGAAAAAATAGGCAACAACGAAATCAGTCGCCAGTTAGATAGTTCTTGTTTGTTGTCTTCTTTATACAATGGTATTACCTTTGCCAGTTTAAGACCACTAGGGAATTCACTGGTACGGAGTGATAGATTTGTATATTGATTTATATATTAGCTTGTCAAATCAAGTAGACAAGCTAATATATAAACTAGGATGGCATTTACAGCTCTAAGACTAAGTCCATCTATTCCGGCCGAGTTGGACTTCAGTCATTTCACTGTGCTCTCGATCTCCTTTGCTGTGCACTTCTCGAACGAAAAAATGCGCCCTTCGCCTCAATTATCTATAAAGGACTTCTCCAGATGTCTTCTAGACTTTTTAGCTACTTCTTCCTTAATACTTGCGCCTATGTTCGTGAAATATTTTCCGAATTCATCTGCATTTTCCTGTTTATCAGTGATTTCACTTCCATTCACCAATAGACTCTTTACTCCATTATTATCATTAGTCTTCCCTTTTAAAACCTCATTTATTAGTCGCCAGGATTCTTCTGCATCACCACTTTTACCATCAAAATCAGAAGCATAATATGCTTTTTTCTCACTGCAACGCTTATGGTTAACTTTGTTTCTCAATCGCTTAAATTCTTCAAATAAACACACGTTTTCTGGGCTCTGTAAATGTTTTTCAAAAAGCTGGTTTCGCATTTCCATCATTTCAAGCAATTCTGTGGTTAACCATGGCTTTTTCAGCTCATTTTTCTTTTTCCTCATTTTCCTCAGAGGACAAGACACCTCATATACCGGTAAGAGAATATTCATAAACCTGTCGAACGCTGTAGTTGCATTGTGCTCTTCGTGAACTTCATCCCATGCTATAGTACTAACTTGCTCTTTCAGCTTTCTCAATTTATTATTTCTCATATCTCTAAAAACTCTCTTACTTAGGTTTTTAGCCGAAGTTTTAATACTATTTGTCGTACAAACAATCGGGAGGTGGTCAGAAGCAGGTTGAAGGAGAACATCACAGAATGCTTGCCTCAATTGATTTGAAGAAACAAATATGTTATCAATTAATGTTGCCGACTGAGCAATGATACTGGAAGGAATCAGATTCACTGGGTACAAATCATGAGATAATGTAATATTTAAAAATTCTAAATTTAAAATATTTAAATTCAATAAATCAAAGTTAAAATCACCCAGAATAACGCACTCTGATCGACTAGACTGAACCCTACTTAAAAACTGACCAAACTCCTGAAAAAATTCCTCCGGATGAGCGCCAGGGGGTCTATAAACCAGGGAAACAATTAAGTTTTTACCATTATCTATTTCAATCTCAATAGAAAAAATTTCAATCTTACCTTCATTCCATAAATAAAGGTCCTCCTTTTCCTTAAAATTCAATCCCTCTCTCACCAAAAATGCAAATCCCCCGCGCCCCATTGACTGCCGCGACTGTGAAATCAGTTGGTAACCTAGAAAAGAGTAGGAAGAGAGAAGACTATACATACTCGAGAATGATTCATAAATTCCAAAAACATCAATCGCACTATCAATATAACTTAAAAACTGAACAATTTCTTCAATAGCTGACGCTATGTGGCAATTCCATTGAGCAACACACAAACTATTCATTCTTTTTTAATTTGACCAAACTCTTCAAACAGAACGTAGTGGCTAGGACGGAGTGGCTTTGGGCATTCATCAACTCGATCTTGAAAATGGAAACCTATCTGATGTGATAAAACATCATCAACTGAGAGCGAATTTTTTTCAAGCAACTCCAACCAAGCTATTGGGAGTAGACTAACCATAATAAGAAAGTAAAATAAAAAGTCACGATCTTGCTTTCTTCATTAGGGATAAAACCCATGCATAAACTGGAAAAAAGGAAATAGGATTAATTGAATAATAATAATAATAAGAATAAATAAACACATAGAAAGACTCAAAATTAAAATACAAAAAAACAACAAAAAAACAAAAAAAAACAAAAAAACAGGACACTCAATCACGATCGAATATATTCAGAGACGAAAGTCTACGAGCAGAAGTTGCACATTCTCCGGACGGACATAGATCCGACCTTGGTTTGACCACACGAACTTATTGCCGTATTTTTCCTTGGAGCATTCAACAATTCTCTTTTTTTCTTTGTTAGGTTCTCAGCCACAAAAATCTTCGTGTTCACAAGGTTTTTTTTTGCAAAGAAAAACTTTCACAGCTGTGTGGTGGTCTTTAAACTTCACTAAAACTGGAGCAATTTTATCGGAGTGGCTATCATCAGAGTTCAGCCGCAACCTATGCACAGATATAACATCGCTATCAGCAAGACCTGAGAACGCCTTCTTATTGCGTATATTATTCATTGGTTCATCTTTTACTTCGACACCGGGGGGTTGCTTGACAGCATTGAACAGTAGTGTATCCAGTTTCAACTCTTGGTCGGCATCATCAAGCTTGGCTTCAACTCTAGCAACTCGATTTTCAAGTAATTCCAGTTGATTTTGACATATTTTCATGTCTTTTTCAATCCTGTCAAATCTCGGAGTAAATTCCAATATTATCGCATCGTGAACTACGCCAATTATCTTTTCAATTTCAGCAGCGGATGGTGTGGTCGAGGGGTGAATGTAAAGTGCTTCGTTAATTTTCGGCGCAATAGCCTGTTTCATATTTTCTTTTGTTACTGCTACATCTTTAAAAGTTCGCTCAATAAGCCCCGAAGTATCTGAACTTGTAGCCGAATTTTTATAAACAAAACGGGCTGAGAGCAAGTTCCTCAAAAGCTCCTTTAACTCCCTTTCCAACTTTTTTCATAGGTTCGGTTTTGTTTGATTCAATTTTTTTTTTAATTTTGTTCCAAAACCATTTCAACTTCATGCGATTCGTAGCAAAATACTTGGTACTTAAATCGACCAGATTTATCTGCGACAGAACGGAGAATTCTGACTGGTCATAAAGGATATCTCGCAAAACTTGCCAGGGCAGGGTTATCATCCTGAAACAAGGGCATCACGGCTTCGAAGAAAAGGCAGGAAAAAGAAAACGAAAAAAAAAGGCAGGAAATAGACTTATCTGATACGTGGGCAGGCCCACGGCTGCAGTGGCTATCAACTCTATGGAAAGCTGGCCCAGTGATCCATGGAACCTGCTAGGCTTCAGTACCGTTTTCTGACATCCCAGTTCACGAAAAGTAAACATCCAATCAGTAATTATCCAATCTCAAATTCACCAAAAGCTTGAAAGAAAAATATCCAATTCTCGTCAAAAGTGTATCACCAACGAATTAATTGATAAACATAGGACAGGATTATACGTCACTATAATCCCAAGCCAATTGTTGTTACGAAATTCACTGATTTAATAATGTTCATAATATATCCAATTTTAGATTTTAGATGTGTTTCCTCTGGAACATCCACTTTTAAATTATATCTGTTTTTTTAATAAAATTTGTTTTTTTTGTTAATAAAGTTGGGTTTTATTTTTCAAAAATAAGAACATTCACGTTTAAAATACATTTGATTTTATTAATATCATTTGATTTTTCAATAAAATTAGGTTTGGGTTCTCGGAAGTAAGAGCATTCACGTTAAAAATAAATATGATTTTATTAATAATATTTGATTTTTTAATAAAATTGGTTTTTAATTTTCAGAAACATGAAAATCCACGTTTAAAATACATCTGATTTTATTAATAATATTTGATTTTCTAATAAAGTTGTTTTTTCGGAAATGAAACCATTAACGTTTAAAAAACATCTGATTTTATTAATAATATTTGATTTTTTTAATAAATTTAGGTTTTAGTTTTCAGAAATAGGTACATCCAGCTTTAAATACAACTGATTTTATTAATAATATTTGATTTTTTTTAATAAAGTAGGGTTTTAGTTTTCATAAATAAGTATATCCACGTTTAAAGTAAATACATTTTATTAATAATAATTATTTTATAATAAAATTGGGTTCTAGAAATGAGAAGATCCATGTTTAAAATACATCTGATTTTATTAACAGCATTTGATTTTTTTTTAATAAAGTCGGGTTTTAGTTTTCAGTAATAAGAATATCCAGGTTTAAAATACTTCCGAATTTAATAATAATATTTGATTGTAAACTTGGGATTTTAGCTTTCAGAAATAAGAACATCCACGTTTAAAAACACATCTGATTTTATGAACAATATTTGATTTTCTAATAAAGTTGGGTTTTAGTTTTCAGCAATAAGAACATCCAAGTTTAAAATACATCTGATTTTGTTAATAATATTTGACTTATCTTAATAAAGTTGGGTTTTTAGTTTTCAGAAATAAGAACATCCACGTTAAAATATATCTGATTTTATTAACAATATTCGATTTTCTATGAGTTGGGTTTTATTTTTCAGAAATAAGAACATCCGTGTTTAAAATACTTCTGACTGTATTAACAATATTTGATTTTCTGTGAATTTATTAATAATATTTGACATATCTTAATAAAGTTGGGCTTTTAATTTTCAGAAATAAGAACATCCTTTTTAAAATACATCTGATTTTATTAATAATATTTGATTTTTTAATGAAGTTGGGCTTTAGTTTTCAGAAATAAGAACATCCACGTTTAATACATCTGATTTTATCAATAATATGTGATTTTTTTTAAATAAAGTTCGGTTTTCGTTTTCAGAAATAAGAACATTCACGTTTAAAGTACACCTGATTTTATTAGTAATATTTTATCTTTTAATAAAGTTGGGTTTTAGTTTTCAGAAAGAGGAGCATCCAAGTTTAAATAATATCTTTTTTTAATAGTTTTTTTTAATAAACTTGGGTTTTAGTTTTCAAAAATAAGAATATCCACGTTTAAAATACATTTGTATTAGTAATATTTGATTTTTTAATAAATTGGGTTTTAGTTTTCAGAAATATGTACATCCACGTTTAAAATATATCTTATTTTATTGATAATATATGATTTTTTATGGTTTTATTAATAATATTTTTTTGATAGATTTGGGTTTTATTTTTCAGAAAAAGAACATCCACGTTTAAAATACATCTGATTTTATTATTTGATTTTCTAATAAAGTTTTTTTTTCGGAAATAAAAACATCAATGTTTAAAATACATCTGATTTTAATAATAATATTTGATTTTTTAATAAAGTTGGGTGTTAGTTTTCAGAAATAAGAACATCCGCGTTTTAAGTACATCTGATTTTATTAATAATATTAATTTTTTTTTAAATAAAGTTGGGGTTTAGTTTTAAGAAATAAAAACATCAACGTTTAAAATAATCTGATTTTATTAATATTATTCGATTTTTTAATAAAGTTGGGTTATAGTTTTCAGAAATAAGACCATCCACGTTTAAAATACATCTGATTTTTATTAATAATATTTGATTTTTTAATAAAGTTGGGTTTTAGTTTTCAGAAATAAGAACATACATGTTTAAATACCTCTGACTTTATCAATAATATTTTATGTTTTAAAATAAAGTTGGGTTTTAGTTTTCAGAAATAAAAAAATACACGTTTAAAGTGCATCTGATTTTATTAATATTATTTGATTTTATTAATAATATTTAGTTTTTTAATAAGGTTGGGTTTTAGTTTTCAGAAATAAGAACATCCAGGTTTAAAGCATATTTGTTTTTTTTTAATAAAATATGATTTTTTTTAATAAAGTTGGGTTTTAGTTTTCAAAAATAAGAATATCCACGTTTAAGATATATTTGATTTTATTAGTAATATTTGATTTTTCAATAAAGTTAGTTTTAGTTCTCGGAAGTAAGAGCATCCACGTTTAAAATACATCTGATTTTATTAATAATATTTGATTTTTTAATAAAGTTGGGTTTTAGTTTTCAGAAATATTTACATCCACGTTTAAAATACCTCCGATTTTATTGATAATATACGAGTTTTTATGGTTTTGTTTAATAGCATTTGATTTTTTAATAATTTGGGTTTTAGTTTTCAGAAAAAAGAACATTCCCATTTAAAATACATCTGATTTTATTAATTATATTTGATTTTTTTTAATAAAGTTGGATTTTAGTTATAGAAATAAGAACCTCCACGTTTAAAATACATATTATTTTATTAACAATATTTGATTTTCTTATAAAGTTGGGTTTTAGTTTTCAGGAATAAAAATATCCATGTTTAAAATACATTTGATTTTATTAATAATATTTGTTTTTTTTTAAATAAAGTTGGGTCATAGTTTTCAGAAATAAGAACATCCACGTTTGAAATACATCTGATTATTTTAGTAATTTTTGATTTTTTTAATAAAGTTAGGTTTTAGTTTTCAGAAATTTGAACATCCACGTTTAAAATACACCTGATTTTATTAATAACATTTGATTTTTTAATAAAGTTGGGCCTTAGTTTCAAGAAATACTAATAAAGGGGGGTTTTAGTTTTCAGATATAAGAACCTTTATGCATACCCTAATTCTACACAATAATTTTAAAAAGACACTATTATATCATTTCCCTCATAGAGCTGTCATATCATCACTATGTTATAGTTACATTAAGTCAACTGCTTTTAAGTTAGATTCATTTAGGTTAGGTTACAATAGACAAATTGAGTACCTGCAGTCAAATATCTTCATTAACATTTAAAAAAGTAAATATACTGACACATTTTCATTACCACATCTGCTGCCCTCTAGTGAGAGAGACATGCAAAAGGTTAGGTTCATTTAGGTTCACTTATCGTGGCGCCACGATAAGTGAACCTAAATGAACCAAACGTTTTGCATGTCTCTCTCACTAGACCCCTGTGCTTGAATTGGTGTGCTGCCATCTATAGCTATAGGTTATAAGAGGGCAGCAGATGTAGTAATGAAAATGTGTCAGTATATTTACTTTTCTAAATGTGAATGAAGCTATTTGACTGGTGGTACTCGGGTTTTCTACTGTTACCTAACCTAAATGAATCTAACTTAAAAGCAGTTGACTTAATGTAACCTAACCTAGTGATGATATGACAGCCCTATGAGGGAAAAGATATAATAATGTCTTTTGAAAAGTATTGGGTAGAATTAGGGTATGCATACCTACTTTATTAAACAAATCAAATATTATTAAAATAAATAGATGCATTTTAAACGTGCATGTTCATATTTGTGAAAACTAAGACCCAACTTTATTCAAAAAATCAAATATTATTAATACAATCAAATGTGTTTTAAACGTAGATATTTTTATTTCTGAAAACTAAAATCCAATTTTATTAGAAAATCAAATATTATTAATAAAATCATATATATTTTAAACGATGATGTTTTTATTTCTTAAAACTGAAACCCAACTTTATTAAAAAAAATAGATATTATTAATAAAATCAGATGTGTTTTAAAGGTGAATGTTCTTTTTTCTGAAAACTAAAACCTAAATTTATTAAAAATCTAAAGTTATTAATTAAACCATAATAAATCGTATATTATCAATAAAATCGGATGTATTTTAAACTTGGAAGTTCATATTTCTGAAAACTAAAACCCAAAATTATTTAAAAAATCAAATATTATTAATAAAATCAGATGTATTTTAAACGTGGATGCTCTTACTTCCGAGAACTAAAACCTAACTTTATTGAAAAATCAAATATTATTAACAAAATCAAATGTATTTTAAACGTGGATGTTCTTATTTTTGAAAACTAAAACCCAACTTTATTAAAAAAATCAAATTTTATTAAAAAAACAGATATGCTTTAAACGTGGATGTTCTTATTTCTGAAAACTAAAACCCAACTTTATTAAAAAATCAAATATTATTAAAAAAATCCGATGTATTTTAAACAAGAATATTCTTTTTTCTGAAAAATAAAACCCAACTTTATTAAAAATCGAATATTGTTAGTAAGATCAGATGTATTTTAAACGTTGATGTTCTTATTTCTGAAAAAAAAAACTTTACTAAGAAAATCAAATATTATTCATAAAATCAGATGTATTTTAAACGTAGATGTTCTTATTTATGAAAGCTAAAATCCCAAGTTGATAATCAAATATTTTTATTAAAATCAGATGTATTTTAAACCTGGATGTTCTTATTACTGAAAACTAAAACCCGACTTTATTAAAAAAAAATCAAATATTGTTAATAAAATCAGATGTATTTTAAACGTGGATGTTCTTATTTCTAAAAACTAAAACCCAACTTTACTATAAAATCAAATGTTATTAATAAAATCAGATTTACTTTAAGCGTGGATGTTCTTATTTCTGAAAACTAAAACCCTACTTTATTAAAAAAAATAAATATTATTAATAAATCAGTTGTATTTAAAGGTGGATGTTCCTATTTCTGAAAACTAAGACCTAATTTTATTGAAAAATCCAATAATATTAATAAAATCAAATATATTTTGAACGTGAATGTTCTTATTTTTGAAAACTAAAAACAAACTTTATAAAAAAAATCAAATTAAAAAAAATGGTATAATTTAAATATGGATGTTCCTATTTCTGAAAACTAAAACCCAACTTTATTAAAATATCAAATATTATTAATGAAATCAGATGTACTTTCAACGTGGATGTTCATATTGAAAACTAAAACCCAGCTTTATTAAAAATTTAAATATTATTAACAAAAGTAGATGTATTTTAAACGTAGATGCTCTTACTTCCGCAAACTAAAACCCAACTTTATTGAAAAATCATATGATATTAATATTATCAAATGTATTTTAAACGTGGATGTTCTTATTTTTGAAAACTAAAACCAAACTTTATTAAAATAAAAACAAAATTTTGTAAAAAAAACAGATATGCTTTAAACGTGGATGTTCCTATTTCTGAAAACTAAAATTCAACTTTATTAAAATATCAAATATTATTAATAAAATCATATGTACTTTAAACGTGGATATTCTCATTTCTGAAAAATAAAACCCAACTATATTTTAAAATATCAAATATTATTGATAAAATCAGATGTATTTAAAACCGGTAGAGTTTAAAACCGGTATAAAAAACTGGTGTAGTTTAAGTATGGATGTTCCTTTTTCTAAAATCTAAAGCCCAGCTTTATTAAAATATCAAATATTATTAATAAAATCAGATGTACTTTAAAGGTGGATGTTCGTATTTCTGAAAACTAAAACCCAGTTTTATTAAAAAACCAAATGCTAGTAATAAAAGTAGTTGTATTAGAAACGTGGATGCTCTTACTTCCGAGAACTAAAACCGAACTTTATTGAAAAATCAAATGATATTAATATAATCAAATGTATTTTAAATGTGGATGTTCTTATTTTTGAAAACTAAAACCCAACTTTATTAAAATATAAATCAAATTTTATTAAAAAAAACAGATATGCTTTAAACGTGGATGTTCCTATTTCTGAAAACTAAAACCCAACTTTATTAAAATATCAAGTATTATTAATAAAATCAGACGTATTTAAACGTGGATGTTCTTATTTCTGAAAACTAAAACCCAACTTTATTAAAAAATCAAATATTATTAATAAAACCAGATGGGATTTAAACGTGGATGTACTTATTTCTGAAAACTATAACCCAACTTTATTCAAAAATGAAATATTATTATTAATAAAATCCCAGAAAATCAAATATTTTTAATACAATCAGATGTATTCTAAACGTGGATGTTCTTATTTCTGAAAAATAAAACCCAACTTTATTAAAAATCGAATATTGTTAATAAAATCATATATATTTTAAATGTGGATGTTCTTCTTTCTGAAAGCTAAAATCCCAACTTTATTAGAAAATGGAATATTATTAATAAAATAAGATGTATTTTAAACGTGGATGTTAGTTTTTCTGAAAACTAAAACCCAACTCTATTCAAAAATCAAATATTATTAATAAAATCAAAGAAAATCAAATATTATTATTACAATCAGATGTATTTTAAAAGTGGATGTTCTTATTTCTGAAAAATAAAATCAAACTTTATTAAAAAATTAAAAATTATTAATAAAATCAGATGTATTTTAAACTTGAATGCTCTTACTTCCGAGAACTAAAACCTAAATTTATTGAAAAATCAAATGATATTAATAAAATCAAATTTATTTTAAATGTGGAATTTCTTATTTTTGAAAACTAAAACCCAAGTTTATTAGAAAATCAAATATTATTCATAAAATCAGATGTATTTTAAAAGTGGATGTTTTATATTTCTAAAAGTTAAAATCCTAACTTTATAATCAAATATTATTAACAAAATCAGGTGTACTTTAAACTTGGATGTTCTTATTACTGAAAAGGAAAACCCGAATTTATTAACAAAAAATCAAATATTATTGATAAAATTAGATGTGATTAAACGTGGATGTTCTTATTTCTGAAAACTAAAACCCAACTTTATTTTAAAAAAATCAAATATTATTAAAAAAAACAAATATGCTTTAAACGTGAATGTTCTTATTTCTGAGAACTAAAACCCAACTTTATTAAAAAATCAAATATTATTAATAAAATCAGATTTACTTTAAACGTAGATGTTCTTATTTCTGAAAACTAAAAGCCAACTTTATTTTTTTAAAATCAAATATTATTAATAAAATCAGTTGTATTTAAAGGTGGATGTTCTTATTTCTAATAACTAAAACCCAACTTTATTAAAAAATCAAATATTATGAATAAAATCAGATGTATTTTAAACGTTGATATTTTTATTTCTGAAAACTATAACCCACCTTAAAAAAATCAAATATTATTAATATATGTTTCATGTCATTCTAAGATACGTAAAAAAAATTGAATAATTTTGAAGTCCAAAAAAAATTCAATCCAAAAAAAGTGCTAGTACAAACAATATTTTTCTAATAGTAAAAGTCACGACTAAAATCTCTATATCATTCTCATTTTGAATTTTGAAAATAATAAATGTGAATTTCTTATGTTTTAAGTATGTTTTATCTCATATGAAGACAGGTAAAAAAATTAAAAAAAAGTATGAAAAAAATGGGGGGATGGGGGCCCACAAAAAGCTGGAGGGAAGGGGGCTCCGTGGAGGTATGGATAGGAGACCTTTGGAGGTTGAGGTTATTGTAGTTAGGGTCATTGATGGTTGTGATCCTTGATGCTTCAAACCTATAATCATCTCACTAGTTGATTTCTAAGGATTTCTAAAGATTGTTCTGAATTTCTTTTTTAAAATTCTTTTCTTGGCATCTATATCTCTATTAGTATCAACTTTATAGTATACTACAATGTTAGAGCATATTTTATAATGACAACATTGTTCAAATGGTACTTGTGTATTATACAGAACACATCCTAGAAGTAAAGCTAGGTCAAGTCACAAGGTCATCTTCTCATCGTCAATCATTTCCATAGATGGATGCTAACGATGCTATTCCAAATTTATAATAAATTACCTATGAGTTAGCAGCCCCTTTGGGCTCACCTTAACTGGCAAGCAGTTTAACCCTTTTTTACCACCTTCATGCAATCCAATTAAAATATTATCGAGTTCTGTTTCAACCCTATTATTCAATCACCAATTAAGATCATTCATAGCAGAGTTATGCCAATGGAATACCTCTTTTCGCAAATTGAGTTAGTTTACGCAATGATACAGCTTTTTATCATTATTAGATACTGCTATTAATGCAAATGACACCGGACGAAAAGCAGCTTAACCCTTTTTACTACCTTCATAAAATCCAATTAAAAATGTTACCGAGCTCTGTTTCATCCCTATTATTCAATCACCAATTAAGATCATTCAGATCAGAGCTATGCAAATGGTATACCTTTTTTGCAAATTGAGTTAGCTATGATACCGCTAAAGTCCAATAAACCTTTGAACACGTTATACCAAGGTCTCTTGTAGGCGTCAAATTTATTACACATCTGAGCATATTCTTTGTACAGTTGATAGTAACTAATAGTGGTTCAGAAAATGGGTGTTGACACAGAAACCCATCTAGTAAGCCATGTATCGTCTGTAGTAATAGATGACTGCCCGTGGTAAGGCATATACCGGTGAGACTGCACACATAATCACACCCCAGGCTTGTAGGCGTCAAATCTATTATACTTTTGAGCATATTTTGCCAAGAAAATCTCTTTAGTTTGAGGTATTGTCCCTAAAAAACCTGTCTTTTAAGAAATGTACCGTCCGTAGTAATAGATGACTGTCCGTGGTAAGCCATGTACCCGTGAAAATGCACACATATTCTTGTGTAATTCCTTGTAAGGCTCGGACCTCATACATGGATATAAGGAGTACCGTTAGTAGAAACATCTCTGATTGGCTCAGAAAATGGGATGTTGCCTCAAAATCCTGTCTAGTAAGGCATGTACCGTTCGTATTAATAGATGACTGCCTGTGGTAAGGCATAAAATGCAATCTAGTTTCGCGTCAATAGATGCATTACTACTTTTGAAAAGGGCTAATTCGAAAAGAAATTGGAATGGCTAGTGCCCTTTTTAATAGTCGAAAGTGATTGGAAGGTAACTAACGCCCCTTCCAGGCCCACCATTTCCCCAAAAAATTCCAATCAAAATTTTAGGACAACCATTTTGTTCAGCGTAGTTGATTTTCAGCTAGAAATTAGGTTTTTGATGAGGACACTTTTAATAGTTGAAAGTGATTGGAGGGCAACTAACCCCTCTCTCACGCCAACCTTTCCCCCAAACACATCCAATCAAAATATTGAGATAGCCATTTTGTTCATGTAAATGAAAGTTCTGGAAACTAGGTTATTGAGGATGACACCCCCCCCCCCCAGAGCCCTAAGGGCAAGGGTTGTAAGTTATGCCCTGGGGGAATATAAGGTTTTCATAGAAACCTTTGTCGTAGAAACTTCAAAAAGGGCTCGATTGGAAATTCAAAACCCTTGCCCTATGTAATAGTTGGAAATGATTGGAGGGCAACTGGCCCCCCCCCCTCACGCCAACCCTTTCCCCAAACACATCCAATGAAAGTTTTGAAATTCCCTTTTGTTCAACGCAATTGAAAGGTCCAGAAATTATATCTTTGAGCTGGACACTCCCCCCACAGTCTTCAGGGTATGGGTTGTAAGTTATGCCCTGGGGGCATATAAGGTCTTTATATAAAGCTTTGTCGTAAAAACTTGAAAAAGTGCTCATTCAATTCGAAATTCAAAGGGCTAATGCCCTTTTTAATAGTTGAAAGTAATTGGAAGGCAACTATTTTAGGGGACTTCGTATCGAAGGAGTTGTCGTAGAAACTTCCTAAAGGGCTCCACAGCCCTTCCACAGCCACCATTTTTCCAAACACATCCAGTCAAAATTTTGAGATAGCCATTTTGTTCAACGCAGTTGAAAGGTCCAGAAATTATATCTTTGAGCTGGATACTCCCCCCCCCCCAATCTTCAGGGCAAGGGTTGTAAGTTATGTCCTGGGGAAATATACGATTTTTATAGAAAGCGTTTTTGTAGAAACTTCAAAAAAGGCTCATCCGATTGGAAATTCCAAGGGCTAGTGCCCTTTTTAATAGTCAAAATTTATTGGAGGGCAACAAACCCCCCTCTAACGCGCACCTTTCCCCAAAGTACATCCAATATAAATTTTGAGACAGCCATTTTGTTCATGTAGTTGAAAGTTCTAGAAAATTAGTCTTTGAGGATGACACCACCCCCCTAGAGCCCTCAGGGAAAGGATTGTTAGTTATACCCTGTGAAAACATAAGGTTTCCATAGAAAGCGTTGTCGTAAAAACTTCAAAAAGGGCTCGATTGGAAATTCAAAACCCTTGCCCTATGTAATAGTTGGAAATGATTGGAGGGCAACTAGCCCCCCTCTTACGCCCACCCTTTCCCCAAACACATCCAATGAAAATTTTGAGATTTCCCTTTTATTCAACAAAATTGAAAGATCCAGAAATTATACACCCACGGTCTTCAGGATAAGGGTTGTAAGTTATGCCTTGGGGGCATGTAATGTTTTATATAAAGATTTGTCGTAAAAACTTGAAAAAGTGCTCATTCAATTGGAAATTCAAAGGGCTAATGGCCTTTTTAATAGTTGAAAGTAATTGGAAGGCAACTATTTTGGGGGACTTCGTATCGAATTATTTTTCCATACCAGGGCACTTCGTATCGAAGGAGTTGTCGTAGAAACTTCGAAAAGGGCTCATTAGATTCGAAATTGGAATGGCTAGTGCCCTTTTTAATAGTAGAAAGTGATGGGAGGGCAACTAACACCCCTTACACAGCCACCATTTTTCCAAACACATCCAGTCAAAATTTTGAGATAGCCATTTTGTTCAACGTAGTTGAAATGTCCGGAAATTATATCTTTGAGCTGGACACTCCCCCCCCCAGTCTTCAGGGCAAGGGTTGTAAGTTATGCCCTGGGGGCATATACGATTTTAATAGAAAGCGTTTTCGTAGAAACTTCAAAAAAGGCTCATCCGATTGGAAATTCCAGGGGCTAGTGCCCTTTTTAATAGTCAAAAGTTATTGGAGGCCTGTAACGCGCACCTTTCCCCAAAGTACATCCAATATAAATTGCGAAATAGCCATTTTTTTCACGTAGTGGAAAGTTCTAGAAACTAAGTCTTTGAAGTTGACAACCCCCCCCCCCCCCCCCGAGGCCTCAGGGAAAGGATTGTTAGTTATACCCTGGGGAAACATAAGGCTTTTATAGAAAGCGTTTTCGTAGAAACTTCAAAAAGGACTCATTCAATTGGAAATTGAAATGGCTGGTGCCCTTTTCAATAGTCAAAAGTGATTGGAGGGCAACTAACACCCCTTCCACGCCCACCATTTCCCAAAATACATCCAGTCAAAATTTTGAGGCAGCCATTTTGGTCAACGCAGTTGAAAGGTCTGGAAATTATATCTTTGAGCTGGACACTCCCCCCATAGTCTTCAGGGCAACATCCCCCCCATCCCCCATAGCCCTCAGGGCAAAGGTTTTAAGTTATGCCCTGGGGGAATATTAGGTTTTTATAGAAAGTTTTGTCGTAGAAACTTCAAAAATGGCTCACTCGATTGAAAATTGAAATGGCTAGTGCCCTTTTTATCATTCGAAAGTGATTGGAGGGCAACTAACACCCCTTCCAAGCCCACCATTTCTCAAAACACGTCCATTAAAAATTTTGAGACAGCCCTTTTGTTCAACGCGGTTGAAAGGTCCGCAAATTATATCTTTGAGCTGAACACTCCCCCTATAGTCTTCAGGGCAAGGGTTGTAAGTTATGCCCTGGGGGCATATAAGGTTTTTAATACAAAGCGTTGTCATAGAAACTTCAAAAAGGGCTCATTCGATTGGAAATTGAAAGGGCTAGTGCCCTTTTTAATAGTCGAAAGTGATTGGAGGGAAAGTAACCCCCTTCTCACGCCCACTATTTTTCCAAACATATCAAATCAAAATTTTGAGATATCCATTTTGTTCAATGTAGTTGAAAGGTCCGGAAATTATGTCTTTGAGGATGACACTCCCCCAACAGCCCTCGGGGCAAGGGTTCTAAGTTTTGCCCTGGGGGAATATAAAGGTTTTTATGGAAAGCGCTGTCGTAAAAACTTCAAAAAGGGCTCATTCAGTTGGAGATTGAAAGGGCTAGTGCGCTTTTTAATACTCGAAATTTATTGGAGGACAACTAACCCCCCTCTCACGCCCACCGTTCCCCCAAACACATCCAATCAAAATTTTGAGATAGCCATTTTGTTCAACGTATTCGAAAGTTCTTGAAATTAGGTCTTTGAGGATGACAACTCTTTCACAGCCCTCAGGGCAAGGGTTGTAAGCTATGCCCTGGGGGCATATAAGTTTTTTTTTATAGAAAGCGTTGTCGTAGAAACTTCAAAAAGGGCTCATTCGATCGGAAATTATAAGGGCTAGTGCCCTTTTTAATATTCGGAACTGATTTGATGGCAACAAACCCCCCTCTCACTCCCACCAT
This sequence comes from Artemia sp. Kazakhstan ARC1039, assembly GCA_029168905.1. Lineage (NCBI taxonomy): Eukaryota > Metazoa > Arthropoda > Branchiopoda > Anostraca > Artemiidae > Artemia > Artemia sp. Kazakhstan ARC1039. The sequence continues at coordinate 26,874 of JAQQPU010002682.1, forward strand.
TTCCCAAAACACATCCAATCGAAATTTTGAGATAGCAATTTTGTTCAACATAGTTGAAAGTTCTGGAAATTAGGTCTTTGACGATGACAACCCCCTCACGCCCCTCAGGGCAAGGGTGTTAATTTGTTCCCTGGGGGCATATAAGGTTTTTATAGAAAGCGTTGACGTAGAAACTCAAAAAGAGCTCATTCGATTGGAAACTGAAAGGGCTAGTGCCTTTTTATTAGTCGAAAGTGATTTGAAGGCTTGATATTTTTATAGTTAAGAGCGATGTGGGTACAATGTATTATTATTATATATTTTTTTTTGTTCAGACCAGGGCACTTCGTGTCGAAGGAGTTGTCGTAGAAACTTCGAAAAGGGCTCATTAGATTAAAAATAGATAGTTGAAAGTGATTGGAGGGCAACTAATCTCCCTCCCACACCCACCCTGCCATTTGCCCATTATGTTAGAAATTTAAATGTTGCCTTAAGATTAAATCCAAATGCACTTTGTTAATGCTAATTCCCAATAAGGCATCTCAGCAGTATCCCGAGAACGACTGAGGGTATTATGTTCAAACTTTCGGGGCTACTTCTGCTCTTAAAATTTAACCAAATCAAAACAGCGTAACTGTATCCAAGCTATCAAATAATGTAAACAGATTTTTTTGTGAATGGTATCAAGTTTTCTATTCCAGATCAACTAGAGGAGGTAGGAGACTAAACTAAACACTACTATTTGTTTCCAGATTTTTAAAAGGGTGTATGTTGTTAAAAATTGCTTGAAAATTTTCTCCAGCATACAAATAGCAGGCCAAACTATCAAGTCTTAAAAAAAACGAAAAGATTTAAACTATTATTTTGTTTTTCCTTGAAAAGACTGTGTCGATATAAACGAACAGAAATTAATTTAAAAAACTTTTTGAACAAAATAAATTTTTCAAAGGAAAGTAAAGAACGCCATTAAACCAAAAATGAGAAAAAATAAAATAAAATAATCTACCAAACGTGAAACTACCGCAAATCAGCATCGATGAACAAATGAAACCCAAAACGAACAGAAATTACAATAAATAACCGAGTCAAACTCAAAACGAGCAGAAATTAACATGAGTAGGGCTCAAAACCCCTATGCCTTCCCAAAGCCAGAACATAATTTGCACTTTACTGAAAAAATACATGTGAATGTGCATTGTCAGTTTAATATACATATACTGATATTTATTAATCTAAATGTTAATATTATGTGATTTATTAAAGTTATGATAGTAAAATCATTTATATTTTTTTTGTAATTAAGGAGCCGGGTCGCTCCTTACTTACAGTTCGTCACCAAGAACTGTTTGATTGTTTTGCAGCTGCATTTGTCTGTAACTATAGATTAATGCTATCTATTTCTTCAGCTTTTAAAATTAGTTAGATTGAGAAATAAATGATCAAAAGATCCTTAAGGGTTGACGAAACAGCTGAGATTAACACCTGAATCCTAGCTTATTTTCAGTTAATTGTTATACTATGAAAACATATTTAGGACACAATGCTCAAGCACACACACGAATCTCTTGGTGGTGGACTAGTTTTTATTAAAAGAAGTCTCAACTGCACAGAATCAGCTGGGAACCACGGCAAAGGAAGGAAGGTGGTGGCCTTCCTTAATCTGTCACTGGTGCGTAAATGAACACACGAGGATCTTTTCCAATAAGCATGTCATCGCCATACCTTTATCATTTATTGTAATCCTTTTAATAATATTTCCAAAAAAGTATAAAACCGTCAAATTATATAACTTTAATTTTAACTTTCTTGTAAAATCTGTCCACAGCATCTCTCAGTCTAAAAAGTATCATAATACTATGTACTTTGCTACCTACAAAGATCAGGCTAATGCCTCGATAATTACCGCACTCACTCTTATCACTTTTATTATACAGTGGTGTAATTAGGGTTTTGCTAAAAATCGCTAGGCACTTTCCCTTTTTTCAAAAATAATATTCATAATCTTTAGGAACTTATTTCTAACCTCAGAGCAATCATATTTGCGAAACTCGTTTACCACACTATCAGCGCCTGGGGCCTAATTATTTTTTAATCCTTTAAGCACTGTCACTACTTCTTTCTCACAAAACAAATCTTTCTTCACATCCAAGGTATTACAAACTTTTTCATTTTCCTCTATATCTTTTTATGCAATTCTATTTCGGTTTAGCATATTCTTTAAATGTTCTGCCCATCTCTTTGTAACTCTTTCCTTACCACTAATTGTGGCCCCGTTCCTATCTTTAACTAGGATCAAGTTGCCAGTAAAATATTTTACTATTATGCCGTCAATGTGCATCTTCCAGATCCTCGGCAATTTTATCCATGGCCTCCACTTCACACCACCTTAGTTGATATTTTAATGCTTTCTCCACTTTCTTTACATTCCTTTTGTTTCATATGATCTATCACTCAGACAATTCTTGTACAAGCCCCTTCTCTCTGTTAAACAAAGTTTTTTTCACTAATATTCCTCGCTGTATTCCTAACTTTCTTCCCTAAGACACCATCAGCAACTTCACAAATTGTTTTCCTAAAATTATTCCATCCATCTTCTTCATTACTCTTCTAATATAATTCGTTTTCTATAGAGCACAAACAACGCAGTAGGCTTTAACCGACCGGGTGGGGGGGGGGGGGCTTGCCCTCGTTGTTATTTCAACACCCCTCTTAACATGCTTTTGAAGTTTCAACTTAAAACCCTTAGGCGTTCATTAGATATCGCTTTTGTGTTCTTTAAAAACCCTCCTGGATTTTGTTTGACATACCCCTCAACATTTTCTAGAAGTTTTACCTAAATATTCTTAGCCTTTTTAGAGACTCAGGATCAAACATGCCACCTTTTCCCGATAACCAACCTTATATATAAACAATATACAACTTATATAACTTTCAAAACTTGCCCCAAGGGGTGTGGGGGCTTAGTCGTCCCTGGAGGTATAGCTGTTGGACTTTTTGACTATTTTGAACAAGATGGCTGTTCCAAAATTTTGATCACTGATCTTTGGAGGGAGGGCAGATAAAAATAAATGGGAGAGGGACTAGTTCCCTTCCGACTGCTTTTTAACATCTTCCTCAACATATCCTGAAAGTTTAAACTTAGTACCCTCAGTTACTCTTGCGATATTGCAGATACACCTTTGTGACAAACAAGATACAAGTAGTGTCTTTAGATTTAGTTTAATATGCTCCTCAACATTACGCAAATTTTCACCTTAATACCATTAGCCTTTTTGAAGACATTTAGAATAAAACATCCCCCTTTTACCAATTATAAACCCTGAAAATAAAACAGACAAATTACATAATTTACCCTCCTTACGCTGGGGGCTCTGGGCAGAATTGCATCCCCGGAGGCATAGATACTGGATCTTTTGACTGTTTCGAACAAAATAGCTTTTTTCAAAATTTTAATCAGTGATAAGGGAAGTGATCATCAAAACAAATGCAAGGGGGCTGGTTGCCCTCCGATAGCTCTTCAACATCCCCCCAAGTATCCCCTGAAATTTTCAACTTAATATCCTCAACTGTCCCTTAGATATCGATGATACACCCTTCTAACAATCACCACGCACACTCTGTGTATATTGCCTTCAGCATCCCTGCTTAAAGCTGTGGGGGGGAGGGGGAATGCTATCCCAGAGGCATAGTTATTTGAGCGTTTGAGTATTTTGAACAAGATATCTATTTCAAAATTTTGATCAAATATTTCTGGAGGATGGGCAACAAAAAGGGCTTGGGAGGGGGCTGGTGGCCTTCCAACTACTTTTCAACATCTCCCTCAACTTGTCCTGTAAGTTTCAACTCAATACCGTCAGCCGTTCTTAAAATATTACAGATCCTTCTTTTCGATAAAGTGATGTACATAGTATCTTTGGATTTAGTATAACATACCCCTCAACATTTTCCGAAGTTTTACCTTAATGCCCTTAGCCTTTTTGGTTACACCCAGAATCAAATATTTAAACTTTTCCAAATGATAAATTCTGCATGTAAACAATTGGTAAATTGCACTGTTTACAATCCTCACCCCTGGGGCCACCGGGGCATGGCATACCTGGAACTATAGCTATTGGACCTTTTGATGACTTGGAACAAAATGACAATTCCAAAATTTCGATCAGTGTTGAACAAAGGGGCGCATCTAAAAAGAGTATGAAAGGGGGAGGGGTTGGTTGCCCTCAAATCTCTCTTCATCATCTCCTCAACATACTTCAGCGTACCTTGAAATCCTTAATACCCTCAGTCGTTCCTTCGATATTGCTGATATTCCTTTTTCATAACCAGCAAGCACATAGTGCGTTTTGATTTTGTTCAGCACCCCTCTAAAGATGTCCTTAAAATTTTACTTTAATGCCCTAAGCTCTTTTTTTCATCAAATAATCCCTCTTTATTTCAATAAAACCGTTATGTGTTAACAATGGGCAAATGTATAATTTATAGCCCCTGTCTCGGAGCGTGGTGGAAGAGGTGTGCCAACCTTAGAGGCATAGTTATTTGACTTTTGAACTATTTTGAACAAATTGCTATCTCAAAATTTTAATCTGATGCATTTGGGGGAAAAGGCCGTTGGGTGGGGGGGGGGGGCTGGTTGCCCTTCGATCACTTTTGACTCTGAAAAAGGACACTAAAACTTTCGATTTTCAATCAAACCTTTTAAACCCTTAATTTGTTTGGTATTTTGTAAAAGTACCAACGACTCCTCCAAAGTTTATACGACCACCCCTCCTATAAAAAATTTATATGCTAACAATAAGCAACATGTATAACTTACAGCCATTGTTCTGGGGGATAATGGGGGTACAACCCTTGAAACATAGTTATTTGACCTTTTGACTATTTTGAACAAAATGACTATCTCAAAATTTTTATCTGATGTATGTGAGGGAAAAGGGTGGAGGAAGCTGGGGGAGGGGTTTGGTTCCTCTCTGATGAGTTTTCACTTTTGAAACTGGAACTAAAACTTTAGATTTCCAATCCAATTAGCCTACACCAAAGCTTATACGACCACTCAATCCATAAAAACCTTATATACTAACAATGGACAGTTTGCTTAACTTTTAGTTTTGTCCCACGGGCTTGGTGGGAGGGTTGTCAAACCCAGAAGCATAATTATTCGATATTCGGACTTTTTTGAACGAAATAGCAGTCTCAATATTTTTGATCGAATGTATTGTGGAAAAATAGGTTGGGGGGGGGGACTTGTTGCCCTTTGATCACTTTGGGCTCTATAACAAGGAAGTAGAACTTTCTATTACCAATCCAACACGCCTCCTTCAAAGTTTATAATGCTACCCCTTCAACATAAGCTTTATATGTTAACAATGGAGAACTTAAAGAATTTACATCCCTTGCCCGGGGGGCCGCGGGGGAGTTTATCAACCCCGAAGGCATGATCAGCTACCCTTTGGACTATTTTAACCAAAATGGCTATCTCAAAATTTTGATCGTATGCATTTGGGTAAAAAGGGCGTGGGGGACTTACTTACAGCCCTTGCCATGGGGGCTGTGGAGGGTTTGTCAATCCCGATGGTAGTTATTTGGACTTTGGACTGTTTTCAACGAAATGCCTATTTCAAAATTTTGATCGATCGCATCCGAGGAAAAAAGGGCGCAAGGGAGAGGGGCTAGTTGCCCCCAATCACTTTTGACTCTCAGAAAGGGCACTGGAACTTTCGATTTCCAATCGAATGAGACCCCTCCGAAGTTTGTTTCTATACCGTTGCCTGCAATCTGATGAATTTTAATAATGATTAAATAAAAAAAAGTTTTAAATAAAAAATGGGGTTTCCCCCTCCTCAACACCTCGCTCTTTACGCTTAAGTTTCTTAGTGCTTTTCAAAAAGCGTCTTATTGTACTAATTAAACTGCCCTTGTGTTTCAGGAGTAATTCTTAAAGAATTGGGACAAAATTCAAACTTTAACGTAAATAGCGAGGTGTTGAGGAGGGGCAACCCCCTATATATACGTAATAGCTTCTGTTCGTTTTAAGTTTTAATGTTTCTCCTTACTTTCAGTTGGAAAAACTTGTTTTTTTATTTAATTTGTGATCGTTTTTTAAATAATGCCAGGAAATCTGGCCCCATCTTCACGGAGAAACCCCCTCCCCAAGGAAATATCCGGTAGACAATGCGATCCCGATATAAATTTACCTCGGACAATTACTTTTAACCATTCCGCGCGTAAAATTGAGACGGAAAACAGAGAACAAGACATATAAAAAAAACTGTATAAGAATTTTGGCAAATTCCTCCAGTGTATAATTTCCCCTGTCAAGTTCACTCCCTGGAAACTTCCCTCCTCATGGAAAATCCCTCCGTGGAAAAACCCCCAGCAGAAAATTTGTCCCCCCCCCCCCACCCGAAAATGTATGCATACACCCCGATAATAAATACTATGCGCAAATAATGGGCAAATTTATAACTTAAAGACCTTTCTCCTGGGGCTGTGGGGGGGGGGATCATGTTATACCGGAAGGTATATTTATTGGGTCTTTAAACTATGATGAACAAAATAGCTATCTCAAAATTTTAATAGGTTTTGGAAAATAAACAAGTTCAGACAATATAAAAAAAGGTTTACAGGAAAAGACTAAATAATTGAAGTTCAAATACATGGCCGAAAAAGGTCTGTTAATTAGACGTAATTCTTGATAATGAATTATTCTGGATATAACATCTAAAACATAGAATGGTACTTGTGTAGAATCTGGTTACACAAGACAGAAAGACCGCACCGAAATCTCAAAGCCGCTGATGATAAACAGATTTCCACTGCATAGAGAGATATTATTCACTCTGTGAAAGAGATTTAAACTTTAGTTTTTTGGGTTTTAGGGGGACTAAAAGGTAGTTAGGTTAGGTTACATATTTAATATATGCTATGCTTTACCCCCACCCCCTCTAATGTGCAAATATATAGCCCAAATTTGTTTCTAAACTATTATATTGTCATCCTGTTTTGTTTTATTTCTTTATCATTAACAAAACTTCACTTCTCGCATGTGTACCCAGATTCTACACAAATACCCATAGAATTAATTCGGGCAAACGTCAATCAGCACACCTCCTAAACAATCAGGGCATTGGCGCCCATAAGCTGAATTTTAGGGAGGGGCTTAGCTGGTCTAATCGGCACTTCCGATGCTTTATAATAGAAATCTCAAAACAAAAATATAAAATATAAGGCAGTAGCATTCATCCAGGGGGCTGGAGTCCCCCTTCCCCCCCCCCCCTATATGGGCGCCCATGAACCAGAGGCTCATCTTAACACATTTAGAATATTATTTGGAGGTTACTTTGAAAGTATCTGGCTCTAAGTTGGTCCTGTTTACAGAAATATTTAGATGTTGTTACGGTCTGGCCAGACTTTTAATGTGAATAATCTTAATAGAATTCTATTCTGCCCATACGGGACTACCAGCTGTTCCTTCTAGTATTCCAGCTTTTTGTGTCATAAGTAAATTAAGCAACATAACTTAAATTATGCGGATTCACCCATCACTCCATTTTACCCTATTTTTATGATAATTAATGATAAAATCATCTTTGTCTCTTTTTTAATTTTCGTGTTTTGTTTCTACAACGAAATATCGAGTGTTCGCAAGATAAATACTTATCTTTTAATTAAATGAAATAGCATTTTATACAAGACGTGTAGCTTTGACATAACTGGAAAATAGTCAATCTAGGATGCTCAGAGATCTTCAAAATTGCCACTGTTAATTGTTCAATTTGTAATATCTGCTTTGAATCTGGTATCTGTCCTTTTCCAGAAGAGATCTCAATTGAAGAAGAACCTGACGATTATTTTTACATAGGTGTTGAACCGTGGAAGGTCACAGACGTCAGTTTCAACATCTCAGAGATTATCAGACAGCACGCAATGCAAAGTAGCGCTCTTAGCTTTGCGGTGACAGAAGTCGATTATTCATACGAGAATTCAATTCCACTCACGAGAAAAGAGGTATGTTACGAAAACTAAACATATTGACTGTCTCGTATAGTAATTACCTGTGACACTCTAACTTTTTAATCTTCTTCAAAATTGCAAAGATTTTGAGGGCTTTCATGGAAAAAATATATTACAAGAAGTAAACTGTTTTTTGTATATGAATTGAATATCTTTCTAAGGCATGCTCAGGTCAGGGGACATCATTTGCGAAAACTTAGGGGAGAGGGCAAAATACGTCTTTTAAAATCCAGTAGGGGTGGATTTTCTTTTTGTTTTCCAATAAAAATATAAAATCAAAAGCCGAAAGGACCTACCATGCCAAAACCAAGAAATGAGTGCAGAGAAGACAAATGGGTCTGTGGAAAGTATGAGAAAAAGGAAGAGAAACAGTAAAACGAATATTTCACCTATATAAAATAAGGCGTCTTCAGTGTAAAAAGAATCCCGAAAAAAAAAGTATTTTTCAAAATCTAGAGAAGGCAAAAAATCTAGGAGGACAAGTGTTCCCGTGTTCCCCCGCCCCCTAAGAAACTGCCACTGACGTGTCTGGCTTAGATTATTGGGCATATTTTATCATTATTATTTCTCCTAAACATAAAAAAAATATTTCCTCAGTCATTGATCATACAAAGCCTAGTATTATTAGCCTTTTCTTATGGGAAAAGTTAAAGAGATATTTAATAGTCTGACCGTTATAAAAAAACATCTTTCCCACGCTTCGTTTCCTCTCAAAGTGCTTTTAGATATAATTGTATAAATGATCGTTTCCTACTTATGACACTTTTCATTAAACACATCTCTGCTTAAACAGAGATAACCATGGTATCAATAATCAAAAGAATTTGTTATTCGTCTCAACTGTATTACCAAATTAAATGTGAAACATGGCGTTCAAGTTCGTCACATATGCATGACTTGGGGTAAAGCATTTTTGAATCCACTTCTACAATGGATCTTGTTTTTTTTTGTTTGTTTTTTTTTGTTTCTTTTTTTGTTTGATTTTTGATTTGTAGATTGCTCCCGAGGTAACTCAACCCTACAAATATTTTTCGCTAACACATATTTTCAAAACTGGCATAATCTTTTAATTTTTGAAGGTTGGCCCTCTCGAGGGGAGGGGTGCCCACTTCCAGAAATCACTTGCCCCAGGTGGCGAGTGCCAAGTATGGCGAAAGTATTCCAAGCGTGGTGGAACTGAGCCAAGTGTGGTGGCACTGTACCAATTGCGGCGTAATTGTGACAAGCGTAGAAAAATTGCACCAAGCGTGGTAGAACTATTTAAAGAATTATACCATGCGTAATGTAAGTTTGCCGAGTGTGGTAGAAATATTTTAGACGAGGTGCAAAGTGGGATTTGCTGTAGAAGGGTGTACTTATGGTCGAAAGAGGCATAACGTGGAGGTTGTGCATGACACTTGATACAAAGGCGTGCTGTCAACCATCATAGGATATTAGGAATGCATATTACACAATCATTAGATTTAGTAATATTAACGCTGTTAAAGACAGGTCGTGTATGATAAGGTGAAGTAGCTTCATAATCTAAAAACAGAATCCAAACAGAAAGCATAGTCGCCGAATCGGATGGATAAAGGTCGTAAGAAACGATTTAAAGGAAACTAGAATTTTTTTGTGAGGACGTATAGGGGGAGAAGAAGTGTATACAGCTGTGTTGGCATCAGGTGCCTTGGTTCTGCAGACAATTATTAGTAGTATCAGCAGTAGTAGTAGTAATAGCGGCAGTAGTATTAGTGGCAGTAGTATTAGTAGCAGTAGTAGTAGTAGTAGTAGCAGCAGCAGTAGTAGTAGTACTAGGAGTAGTAGTATCCTCAGCAGCAATAGTAGTAGTAGTAGTAGTAGTAGTACTAGTTGTAGTAGTAGCGCCTTCAGGCTATCTAGGCTTGCGTACCCACACAAAATTATCTCGAAATGGTTTAATTCCGACATATTCTGTAATCCTTAATTCCGAAAAATTTAAATTTAGCTAGTGAAAGTTACTCAATGCTACAAATAACCTGAATATCGATATTAGAACGTCCAATTTAGACTCATTCTGGAGAAACTAAGCGAAATACTATGAAAAAGTGATCGTGAAATACTTCATTGTGGAAGTGTATCAAGCGTGGCGGAGCTGTGCCAAACGTGGCAAAACTATGCCAAGGGTTTCAGAACTGTTCCAAGCGTTAAGGAACTTTGCCAGATGCGGCAGTGCTGTGCAACCCTCTTGGCGTTCCGAGATATATACCCGGTGGTGGAAAACGGGCCCCCCATTGGATGTTTTCTATATTTAATATTGTGTAATTGTAAAATGTTTTTTTACGAATTTTGTCATTCTGAAAGATGAAACAGCTTTATTCCATAT
>JAQQPU010002682.1:52595-65307 GCA_029168905.1 Artemia sp. Kazakhstan ARC1039
CGGGTGTAAAAAGGGAGGCTTTGAATAGATTGGGGTGGAGGAGGAGCCTGCGTAGCTGTGTTGGCCTCAGGCGGCTTGGTGCTGCGATGAGTTGTTAGTAGTAGTAATATTAAAGCTCAAAACGAACAGAAGTTTTTACGTAAATGAGGTGTGTTTCCCCCTCCTCAACACCTTGCTCTTTACGCTAAAGTTTGAATTTTGTTCCAATTCTTTAAGAACGACTCCTGAAACACAAAGGTCGTTTAATTTCAACAATAAGGAGCTATTTTGAAAGTACTAAGAACTTTAGCGTGAAGAGCGAGGTGTTGAGGAGGGAGCGACTACCCTCATATACATAATAATTTCTGTTCGTTTTAAGTTTTAATGTTGGTTCTTACTTTCAGTTGAAAAAACTTGTTTTCGTTATTTAATTTTTATGAGAATAGCGTAGCTTTATTATATCAGGTAAAGCTTGGGGGTAAAATGAAGTTTTTGTTGGTAATGAGGGACACAAGACAGGAGGCAATGGTTCTCCACGTTTTGTGTTTAGAGGAAGCAGACGTTGGGGCCAAAACATATTTGTCTCCAATACGCCTAAAAATGTTCCAACTATTAGCCAATGTGGAACTATGAATCTATTCAAGTTAAAGTAGTGAGGGAAGTCAAAAGCCAATATATTGGCTTCGGCTATCAAAATAGAGCTACTTTGATGTCTCAGAAACGACACATCAAAGCTTGTCCGATCAGAGACCAACAATTTTACATGAAAGCTAAACACTTGTGGTAGTAAGCTATTAGGCAAGGGTACTTTCATACACAGAAACTAATGAAAAAAATAACTGTTTCGCTTTAAATGGGACCTAACTTATTTTATAATCACCAAAAACTTGGAATTTTTTTTTAACCCCACTTACTTCGCTTTGTGTATTTTTGATCCGGAAGTACAAAACGGTTCTGTTTTTGTACTTACGGATATAGGTTTGCAACTTACGGAAAACGTAGGAAGGGACATGTAGACCAGAATAAAACAAAAATATTATGAAGATGGGCTGTATGCTTACCAAAAAAAAAAGATTTTCTCCGTTTGGATTAGACTTACAGGGTATGTAGACACAGACATTGAAACCTAAAAATAACAATGACATTTCCTAAGGATAATAAGGAAATAAGCTATTAGTAGTGTAAGCCCTTGCTATCCAGGGGGAGTCCATATTTGGAAGACAACTGGACTTAGCCAAAACATCTAAAATAACCAATGACGTTAAATCTACTCATGTTACTAAGGGGACTCCAAATATGGTGGACTATATATAACCAGAAGGCCCTAACAACTGCTCATAGCAACCAGAATCCAAATAGGTAAGAGTAAACATATTATTTATATTTCCGAAGAGAGAAAAGGATTAAAGGAATTTGACCTACTTTACAGAGAGGAAAATAATGCAACACCGCCATGTGAAACAGTACCTCTAATATCTACTTAGCCGATAAAGCTGAGGGGTTGGGGAAACATGTTGCATAGAGTTGGTTAAATTAGGCTAGGTATTTAACATAATGCGTTCAGGAAGGCCTGCTTTTCAGATTGAACAATATATAGTTGACATTATAGACAATCAAAATGGAGTTAACCAATTTTTCGATGTAAGTTACTTTTTATAATTAAATAGTTTTTATATAATTAATTTAGATATTATCTTTTTTCTAAGCTATTATTCTCAAGTACTTCTTTTCTAAACTACTGACTTCGTTTCAAGTTACCTATTGCCAAATAGTCTATTATTCTCCAAAACGGTTTCTCTTGCAAACCTCGTATCAATTTTAATAGAGCATGAAAGATGGTGACTTTTAAACTGTTTCGCATTGTGAATTTTTGACAGATTCTATCCAAATACATATCGACCTAATTTAAATGTCTTTACGTAAACGTGATATAAAATATATATTTAAATGATGGTTGGGATTTTTTTAATGATAAATATATAATAAGCATCCTTTTGATATAGAGAAATAGGAAAAGGTCTATATTATTATTTTATGTTCAAACAGTTCGGTGTAACAAAATGTTAGTAAAGAGCAACTCGTGTCATTAAAATTGACTATTACATTCAGAACTATCTTATGTCTAAATCATTTATGACAATGGAGGAATTATTGACGTAAAGAGGAACCCTCGTCCTTCAAATTGACTATTACAGTCAGAACTATCTTATGTATAAATCATGCATGACAACGAAGGAATTATTGACATAAAAATTATAACAAAAATGTGTATTTCAATCAAAATTACATTTATAATAATTTAATATCAATAAAAGTAGGTTTTTCGTCAGCATTGTTTTAGAATGATCAAAGATCGAATCTGAGAATTATTGACATAAAAATTATAACAAAAATGTGTATTTCAATTAAAATTACATTTATAATAATTTAATATCAATAACAGTAGGTTTTTCGTCAGCATTGTTTTAGAATGATCAAAGATCGAATCTGAGAAATTGATCGATACTGAAATAGGAGTAGGTTTATATCATTTTTTTTATTTTCAAACAGTTCGTTGTAACAAAATGTTACTAAAGACCAGCCCGTGTCCTTCAAATTGACTATTACATTCAAAACTATCTTATGTCTAAATCATTTAAGTAGTAACCTAGGTGCTGATCCGAATTACACATGGAATTACACAAGCCCGATGCATTAATATATGTGCAGTTTGACGAGCACATTGCAAAAAGTGACCAATCTCTTTATATTATAGACCTATAAAGTGACCAAACACGTTAAATTTGGAACTAGGGACGAGATTGTATAATGCAATCAGACTGGTTTAGACACAGGTTTCTAAGCCAAAACTTTTGATCGTCACATTACGTATCCAAAAGGTTTATTGCGCCTTCTGTAAAAAATACTGGTTTCAGTAATAAGGGTAAGAAAATCATGTTTTCGTATAAATAATGTTTTTTACTAAAGACAAATCCAAGCCGCGCATGTTTCTGACTCAAAAATTGTCAAACAGTAATAATCTCGAGCCTGAAGGTACCTTGCATCATGTCTAGAATTGACTTGCATATAGTGTTAAATCATTTACCAAAAAAATAACTCTATTTGCGAAAACGGGTATAGCATTTGCGAATTGAACTGTATGAACAATATTAATTGTTGATTGAATCATAGGGATTTGAATGATCCTAATTAGTGATCGGACCGTATGGAGCTGGTACAAAAAGGGCTAAACTGATTATCAGTTAAGGTAACCCCGAAGGGCCTGTTAACTCAGGCAATTTGTTATAAATTTGGAACAACAGCAATCTACGAAAAAGGGTTAACGATGATAGAATGACCTTGTGACTTGACCTAGCTTTACTTCTTCAATGTGTTCTTTATAATACACAAGTGGCGTTTGAACAGTGTTGTCAATTTAAAATAGGGTCTAACGTTATAGTATACTAAGAAGTTGATACTAAGAGAGATGTAGATGGCAAGAAAAGAATTTTAATAAAGAAATTCGGAACAATCCATAGAAATCCTTACAATTCAAGTAGTTAGGTATATATGAGTGTGAACCATCAAGGATCATAAGCACTGACGACCCTAACCCCCAGGGACCTCAACCCCCAAAGGTTCCCTATCCCCAAACTCCAAGGGGGCCCCCTCCCCTCCAACTTTTTTGCCCCCTCCCCTATTTTTTTAATTTTTTTTTTGTTTTTTTTAACTTTTTTTGTATTATTTTTTTTAACATGATATATTTTTTAAACTTTTTTTACATCTCTTAGAATGACATGTAACATACTTAAAACATAAAAAATCACATTTAATATTTTCCAAATTCAAAATGAGAATGATATAGAAATGTTAGTCGTGACTTTTACTATTAGAAAAATATTGTTTGTAGTAGCACTTTTTTTATTGGGCTAAATTTTTTTTGGACTTCGAAATTATTCAACTTTTTTTCTTTTTTTTACGTATCTTAAAATGACATGAAATATGCTTATGGCTCTAGCAATTGTACTCTATGCTTTCCCAGAGACATGATGCGACTTTCCAAACCCCTCCCCCCATTTTTTTTAAGTTTTTTAAACTATTTTTATTATTTTTTTTAACATGACATATTTTTCAACTTTTTTTTACATCTCTTAGAGTGACATGTAACATACTTAAAACAAAAAAATCACATTTAATATTTTACAAATTCAAAATGAGAATATAAAAATGTTAGTTGTGACTTTTACTATTAGAAAAATATTTTTTGTAGTAGAACTTTTTTTTATTGGACTAAATTTTTTTTTTGGACTTCGAAATTATTCAACCTTTTTTTTATCGACTGCTTTATTACAGCATTGGCGTTTTGAGTGGGATGTGCTATTTTCAGAAGTTCAAGCGGGAAAGGTATGTGGATTTCGTGCCCTATGTCAAACGCGGTTCTGGCCCAAGAAAAAGAAGACTGCTGCCACGGCTAATTTAAACACATCCTTGACTGTCAAACCACTATGGGAAGGGGATAAGAGACATGGCCCAAATACAATGGATGCTACTCTGTAAGCTATTTCAATATTCTTTTATGCTTTTGCTTTCTGGACTTTAGTAGATATTCATGGAATTTTTTTCAAACGAAAGTAAAGAGCGACATTATGACTTAAAATAGACACTAAAGTTTTATTTTGCTTTAAAAACACTTCTTATCTCAATTCAGTTGATTAATAACGTCCTACATTGGTCATAGCCAACACTCTAGCGTTGCCTATGGTTCTTACCTTAACTTAGACCTTAGATCCTCCTGTGCCACCAGGGGCACCCAGGACATCCACGAAGAGCCGTCAGTCGTCCCGCACGTGTGCCGCCCCCAAAACATCTTCCCATTGGGGTTGTATGGTCTTGTGAATGTTGGATAGGTCCCGTCTATATATGCGACGTAGGGTGTTTTTTGGTTGAGATTTCTTGCGGTTTTCCTGAGGTTGTCATTCCAAGATCTGTCGTGGGATCCTGTTGTCCTGCATACGGATCACGTGCCCAAGGTATTGCCACCTTCGTTGCCGAATAATTTCCATATTCATGGGCTGGCCTGAGATAGATCAGACTTTCTGGTTTGTGACGTTATCTCTCCAGTTGATATTCAGAATCGTCCGAAAGCAATTGTTTTCGAAGCCAAAAATCCGTCTCTCTTGTTGTTGACTGAAATTCCAGCACTCACTTTTGTAGAGGAGTGCAGAAAGGACATTGCTATTAAATAATCCCATTTTTAATTTCGTAGAATACTTTTTCGACTGCCATACTGGTTTTAGTCGGTTAAAAGCTCCACTGGCTTGCCCTATCCTTAAATGCACTTCCCGCTCGTTTGACCCTGAATTTTCCATCGTGTTGCCAAGGTACCTGAGCTCTACGACATGGTCGACAGTTGAATCTCCACACTTTATGTTCAGGAGGTAATTAGTTGTTGCCATACTCTTTGTCTTCTCTATGTTGATCTTGAGGCCAAGTTGGCCATCATTTGACGGATAGTATTCAGGAGATCCTGGAGTTTGGTCTTGTTACTTTCCATCAAGGCAATATCGTCAGTAAAATCCAAATCGGCTAGCTGCCTACCTTCTCCAATGTGGATCTGGAATCTATACAATGAATGAGTTTGTAGTCGACAACGAGGACAAGGAGGAACGGAGAAAGAATACAGCCCTGTTTTACGCCAGACATGATACGGAAATATTTAATATTTCCTTCTTGGATCCGAACACAGCACTCTGTGCTTTCATATAATGCAACAATTAGGGCCACTATTTTACCAGGAATTCCATAGTATCGCAGGATTTTCCATATTGAGTCTCGGTCGATGGAGTCAAAGGCTTTCTTGAAGTCCACGAAAATCATGCACATTTTTTCTCGCCATTCATTGCACTCCTCAATCGTCATCCGCAGTGTGTAGATAAGATCCATGCGAGAACGGAATGGCCGAAAACTGTGCTGTTCATCCCGTAGTATTTATCGAGGACTGTCTGGATGCGCTGAAGAATAATTTGTGAGAAGAGGTTATCTGGAATAGATAGGAGACTGATGCCCCTCCAGTTGTCACAATTTGTTGCGTCTCCTTTCTTGACAATTTTGATGAGCGTAATTTTACTTATGGTTAAATATATTATTTATTATCTTTTCCAGAGCCACTTCGTATGGAAGGGGCGGTCGTGTAAAATTCGAAGGGGGCTCATTTGATTGGAATTTGAAAGTTCTATTGCCCTTTTTAAGAGTCAAAAGTGATCGTAATGCAAGCCCCGCTCCTACGCCCTTTTTCCCCCAAATACATCGGATGAAAATTTTGATTCAGCCATTTTGCTCAAAATAGTCCAAAGGTCAAATAACTATGCCTCCGGGTTAGACATACCTTCCAGAGCCACGGTTCGAAGGCTGTAAACTCTGTAAGTTGTCCAATGTTTATATATAAACTTTTTTTACTGGTAAAAGGGGACATGTTTGATCCTGGGTCTCTAAAAAGGTATAGGGTATTAAGGTGAAAGTTTGAGGATATGCTGAGAGGGATACCGAACCAAATCAAAACATACTATGTGCATTATAGTTGTCAAAAGGGCGTATCATTAATACCTATGGAACAACTGTGGGTATTAAGTTCAAACTTCAAGGGTATGCTGAGGGGATTGTAAAAAGAGTGATTGGAGGGCAACCTGCCCTCATAGCTTCTTTAGAGTTTCATCCTTCAACAATGATCAAAATTTTGAAAAATAATTTGTTCAAAATAGTCAAAAGGTCGATTAACTATGCCCCCTGAGATGCTATAACCCCTCCCCACACCTTTGGGAAAAGGATTGTAGGAAAAGAGCGGAGATTGATGCTGGGTGTGTTCGACAAGGCTAAGGGTATTGAGGTGTAACTTTGGGGAATGTTGAGGAGTATGTTAAACTAAAACAAAAGATGCTGTATGAGTCCAGTTCATCAAAAATGAGTATCTGCAACATCTGAAGATACCTGAGATACCTGATTTATTGCAGATACAACTTATTTATTGAGTATCTTCAATAAAGAACCGCTAAAGATATTAATTTCAAACCTTCAGGGCATGTTGAAGAGGATGTTGAAAAGTAGTTGAAGGGCAACCAGCCCCCCTCCCAAGCCCTGTTTTGCTGCGCTCTTCCAGAGACATTTGACCAATATTTTGAGGGGGTTGTCAAAAAATCAAAACACGCTATATGCAGGGTGGTTGTAAAAATGGCGCAACAGTAATATCTAAGGAACGGCTAAAGGTATTAAACTGGAACTTTCAAGCCTCGTTGAAGGGGGTGTTGATGAGAGATTGGAGGGCAACTACCCCCTCTGGCCCTTTTATATGCCCTCCTTAACACTGATAGAAATTTTGAAAAGCCATTTCATTCAAAATAGTCAAAAGGTCTAACAATTATGCCTCCAGTTATACTGTCACCCAGCCTCCAGGGCAAGAAATGTAAATTATGCAAGTTGTCCTTTTTGTACATGCAGGATTTATCATTAAAGAAGGGGGAATGTTTGATCCAAGATGTGTCCAAAAAGACTAAATATAGGGGAGTTCTGATGAGTATGTTGAGCAAAATCAAAAGTTTCTCGAAAAACAAGTTATCAAAAAGGTGTATTTTTCATATATCTACTTTATAGAAGGGTTAAGGGTATTGACTCGAAACCTCCAGGGACACCGCTGCTTCAACTGCAACTGCAACTGCTCTTGACTGTGATTAATTTGAAAAACTTTTTCAACAACAAAAAAATTTCAAAGAAAAGTAAAGAGCTCTATTTAGAAAGAGCTCTGTTAAGAGCTTTTCTTATCTCCAAGCGTAAAACTACCACAAATCACTATTAATAAATAAGCGAAACTCAAAACGAACAGAAATTATAATAAATAGCCGAGTCAAACTCGAAACGAGGAGAAATTAACATGAATAGGGCTGATAACCCCCATACCTTTTAAAGACCAGAATATAATTTGCGCTTTACGGAAAAAAAACAAAAAGCAAATAACCTTGCATTGTCAGCTTAATTGACATATACTGATATTCGTTCCTTAAATTTTTGATAATTTTTTACTTATGAAAGTAAAAAAGCGAAAATATTTAAAATATATTTTGTTTTCAGTAAAGCCCAAATTATTATCTGGTCTTGAAAAGGCATATTGGTGAGGTTTCTTATTGGCAAACATAAACACAATTCCTTTTGATTTAGTTTATAGCTACATTTTTTTTAAAGCATAATGGGCCAATTACATAACTGTGAGAGGTTGACAAGCCCAATATCCTTAACGACATGTTGCTGGGCCGTTCTACTATGCTGAACAAAATGGTTGTCTCAAAATTTTGACTGGATGCGTTTGGAAGATGAATGGGCTTGAGAGAAAGGCTGTTTGACCTCTAATTTCTTTTTACTCTTAAAAAGGGTACTAGACCTTTTAATTTGGATTGAACTTGCTCCTTTACAAGCTTCAATGATATTTCTAGTAATAACAGAGTGGTGCTATCTATGATATTACTTATATGCTATTTTGAAAACCTGCATACATTCAATTTTTTGTTTAATTGAAATTCCTCCAAAGATTCCTTAAAAGTTTCACCTTAATACCCTTAGCGTCATTAGTTACAATAACTGTAGTGGTAATATTAAAAGTATACACGTAGAACCCCCCAGAACGTACCCTTAAAGTTCTAGCTTCATAATATAAGCTCTTCTTTAGATATTGTTTTGTCACCTTTCTGATAGTCCACATCTTCATAGTTTGTTTTCATTTATTTCAACATCCACCTAAACATTCCTTAAAAGCTTCACCTAATGCACTTAGCTTGCAAAGTCGCAATAGATATAGCAGAATTAGTAGCAGTTTCCACATAGCACCTTTGGTTTCTTCAACATCCCTTTCAACATACGCTGAAAGTTTCAGCCTAATACCTTTTTTCAAGCATTTCTGATGCGTCTGATGACGCAGTAGGTTTTAGACTTTTACAGTGAGAGAAGGAGGCGATACCCAAACTCTTGTTTGTAATGATTTTGTTCGTTTCAAGCTTGATTTCCATATTCAATTTAAGTTCGTTTAAGATTGTTATTTGTTTTTCGCTACGGTTGTTTATTTAATTTCTGTTCATTTTGGGTTTCACTTATTCTTTAATAGTAATTTGTGGTCGTTTTGAGTTTGAATTTTAAAAGGTATTTGTATATGCTGAGCTTGTCAAAGTAAAAATACCAAACTGAAAAAATTCGTTTGTGTCAACCTCGGAGCTTTTATTATCTGATGTTTGCACTATTTTTAAGGAAATGGCTATCTCAAAATTTTTATCGGATGGGTTTGGGGAAAAAAGGCGCGAGGGGGGCTAATTGCCCTTCGGTCTCTTTTGACTCTTTCTATTTTCAATCAAATATGCCCTTTCTGAAGTTTATTCGAGCATCCCTCCTATAAGAACCATATATACCCCCAGAGTATAACTTACAACGCCTCTCCCTGTGCCCTGGGGGTTGTGTCGACCCCGGAGTTTTAATATATGATGTTTGAACAATTTTTCACGAAATCGTCATCTCAAGATTTTAACGAATGGGTTTATCCATCCGGTAAATCCAAAGACGTTGGGGGTGGGAGGGGCTAGTTGCCCTCCGATCTTTTTTTACTCTAAGAAAATAAGCTAGAGCTTTTAATTTCCATTCAAATGAGCCCTCTCTGAAGTTTACACGAGAATCCCTTTCATAAGGACCATATATGTCCCCAGGATATAGCTTACAATACCTGTCCCCAGGCCCTCGGGGGTTGTGTCGACACCGGAGTTTTTGTTATCTGACCTTTGAACCAATTTTTTTAAAAATGGCCTTTTCAAAATTTGTATCGGATGGATTTTGGGACAAAAGAGTTTGTAGGGGGGGGGGGCTAGTTGCCCTCAGATATCTTTTGACTCTTAAAACGTCAACTAGAACTTTCAATTTCCAATCAAATGAGCCCTCTCTGAAGTTTATACGAGCATTCCTTTCATAAAAACGATATACGCCCCAGGGCAACATTTACAACGCCTACCTCCCAGGCCGTGGGAGGTTGTGTTGACACCGGAGTTTTGTTATCTAATTTTGGAACAATTTTCAAAAACTGGCTATCTCAAAATTTGTAGCGGATGGTTTTGGGGTAAAAGGAAGTGGGGGGAGGCTATTTGCCCTTTAATCTCTTGACTCTTAAAAAGTGAACCAGAACTTTCAATTTCCAATCAATTGAGCCCTCTATGAAGTTTATACGAGCATCTATTTCATAAGAACCATCCATGCCTTTAGGGTATAACTTAGAACGCCTTCCCCCGGGCCCTGGGGGTTGTATTGACACCGGAGTTTTTCTTATCTTACCTTTGAACTATTTTTAACAAAATATCTATCTCAAAATTTTCCTCAGATGGGTTTGGAAAAAGAAGGCGTGGTGGAAGGGCTAGTCTAGTTACCCTTTGATCTCTTTTGACCATTAAAAAGTGAGCTCGAACTTTCAATTTCTAATCAAATGAGCCTTCTCTGAAGTTTATACGAGCATCCCTTTCATAAGAGCCATATATGCCGTAAGGCATAACTTACAACACCCCGGGGGGTTGTGTCTACACCTGAGTTTTTGTTATCTGACTTTTGAACAATTTTTAACTTAATGGCTATCTAAAAATTTTATCGGATGTATTTGAGGAAAAAGGGGCGTGGAGGGGGCTAGTTGTCCTCCAATCTCTTTTTACGCGTAAAAAGTGAACTAGAACTTTCAATTTCCAATCAACTGAGCCCTCTTTGAAGTTTATACGAGCATCCCTTCCATAAGAACCATATATGCCCCCAGGGCATAACTTACAACGCCCGCCCCCGGGCTCTGGGGGGTTGTTTCGAAACCAGAGTTTTTGTTATATGATCTTTGAACTATTTTTAACAAAATAGCAATCTCAAAATTTTTACCGGATGCATTTGGTAAAAAGGGCGTGTGGGTGGGGCTGGTTACCTCCGATATCTTTTGACGCTTAAAAAGTCAACTAAAACTTCCAATTTCCAATCAAATGAGCCTTTCCTGAAGTTTACATGGGCATTCCTTCCATAAGAACCATATATGCCCCCAGGGCATAACTGATAACCCCTGCCCTGAAGACTGTGCGGCGAGTGTCCTGCTCAAAGATACAATTTCCAGGACTTTCAAATACGTTGAACAAAATGTCTATTTCAAAATTTTCCAATCGTTAATTGCCTTCCAATCACTTTCGACTATTAAAAAGGGCACTAGCCATTTAAATTCCCAATAGAATGAGTCCTTTTTGAAGTTTCTACGACAACACTTTCTATAAAGCGTTATAATATATCAAGGGCATAACTTACAACCCTTGCCCTGAGGGTTGTGGGGGGAGGGGGGGTGTCGTCCTCAAAGAACTAATTTCCCGAATTTTCAACTACGCTGAACAAAATGGCTATCTCAAAGCTTTGATTGGACGTGTTTGGGGAAAAGGTGGATGTAGGAGGGGGGTTAGTTGCCCTCCAATCATTTTTGACTATTAAAAAGGGCACTAGCCCTTTGAATTTCCAATGAGTCCTTTTTGAAGTTTCTACGACAAAGCTTTCAATAAAACCCTTATATGCCCACAGGGCATAACTTACAACCCGTGCTCTGAGGGGTGTGGGGGGGGGGAGTCTTCTCCTCAAAAACATAATTTTATCTGAAAATCAACTACGTAGAACAAAATTGCTATCTCAATATTTTGATTGGATGTGTTTGGAAAAACGGTGGGCGTGGAAGGGGTGTTAGTTGCCTTCCTATCACTTTTGACCCTTAAAAAGGCACTAGAACTATCGATTTCCAATGGAATGAGCCCCCTTTGAAGTTTATATGAAGTGCTTCTGGGAAAAAAATAAATAATAAATATTGGAGCCGTATGGCTTTTACTATATGCCCTTCCATTCATTTTTGACTCTTAAAAAGGGCACTAAAACTTCCGACTTCCAAACAAATGAGCTCTGTTCGATTCAAAGTTTATGCGACTACCTTAAATACCCCGGAGCATAACTTAAAACCCTTGCCCATGGGCTCTGGGGGATTGTGTCCACTCTAAAGACATTGTTATATGATTTTTGGACTATCGGTAACAAAATTTCTAACTCAGAATTTCAATTGAATGCGTTTCGGGAAAAGAGGATATCAGGGAGGGGAAGCTAGTTGATCTCCATCATGTTTGAATCTTAAAAGGGAGCTAGAACTATACATTTCCAATCAAATGAGCCTCTTCTAAAGTTCACACTATCACTCCTTCCATAAAAACCTTATATACTCCTGGGGCATAACTTACAACCCATACCCCCAGACTCTAGGGGACTCTGTCAACCCCAAAGGATTATTATAATATCTTTGAACTATGTTTGAACAAATGGCTGTCTCAAAATTTCTATTTCGGGAAAATACCAGATGTATTTCGGGAAAATACCAGGTGTAACTGGTATCCCCCTTCCAATTCCTTATAATCTTAAAAAGGGCACTAGAACTTCTGATTACCAATCCAATGAGCCCCCTCCGAAGTTTATACGATCATCCTTTCTATATAAACCTTATCTGCGCCCAGGGTATAACTTAAAACTCCTGCTCTGAGGGCTGTGGGGGTTGTCATCCCCAAAGACATAATTTCCGGACCTTTCAACTACTACTACTACTAACAACTCATCGCAGCACCAAGCCGCCTGAGGCCAACACAGCTACGCACGCTCCTCCTCCACCCCAATCTATTCAAAGCCTCCCTTTTTACACCCG